>ONZH01010698.1:0-25719 GCA_900303285.1 Rhinella marina
TTTTGAGGACGTTAATAATATTCTATGATTTCAAGATTCGCATCCATTTTATGTTTTTTCTAAGAATTATTATTGCAGTGCGTTTCACTCTGGAGCGCACGGCCATGATGGGAAGGTCATCTGACTGTTTCCCGTGGCACGTGCATTCCAAACCTCCCTGTGAGCCGCATGTCATTAATCTATTTCCGCCTACAGCATGCGCTTCAAGCCTTCAAGCCAACTGGGCATATGGTAGAGAAAATCATCTCCTGTGAGAGATCATAACTTTTATTAATAAATGTGATATGTCCCTAGGTAACCTACAGATGAAGCAGTGCTAGGGATCACAGGAGAATCGCGTGAGCGCAGAACAATATCGTAAATAGAGTATGCATTTGATGATTTGTACGCTAATGCTACGCATTGTATTTTAATGCATACAAATTTGTATGCTAATGCTACGCATTGTACGCTATTGCGTACGTATTTGTATGCTAATCCTATGCATTGTACGCTAATGCGTACGCATTTGTATGCTAATGATACGCATTTTACACTAATGCATACGAATTCACCAAATTAGCGTATTTTTACTGCGAGTGAAAGGAGTGAAAGAGGAGAAGTCGCGATTCGTTAGCAACACTATGTGAAGACAATGATCGCTAGCGCTGCTACATCTGTAGCTAAGCAAATGATCACTGGACATAGACAAAGTAAAGTATCTATCTTAAAGGGGTATTCCCATCCCACAAATGTAGTCTGTATAGTTAGATATAGCCATATCAATATTATTACTAATAGAATATGTACCGTTTAGAAGATTTGCCTAGTTGTATATCCATTGTCCCACATACATCAGTCAGGCCGTTGCCCCTAGTTACGGCCACCTCGGCCATGTAGTAGTGGTGGCCGACTTGCTCTTGTTCAAACCCGCTCTGAGGTAACTGCTGTATTGTGAACGCACATTGCATGAGCATGTGGAGACACATCTTAGGGTTGTAACATTTTTGTCTGCGCTTCCAAAACGCAGAGAAACGGATCCTGTTCCTAGATCAATTCATCTCTATGGAGCAGGATCCGTTTATAAAGTCTGCGTTTTGGATTGATACTGACAATGGGGTTTTGGACTGGTAGTATCCAAAACGCAGATGTAAAAGTACCCTAAGATGTGTCTGCGCATGTTCATGCCATGTGCGTTCACTATACAGCAGTTACCTCAGAGCGGGTTTGAACAACAGCAAGCTGACCACCACTACTTCATGGATCCCATGGCCGTAACCAGGGGCAACAGCCTGACTGATGTGTGTGGGACAATATATATACAAATAGACAAATCTTCTAAACGGTACATTTTACAGTGCCTACAAGTAGTATTCAACCCCCTGCAGATTTAGCTGGTTTGATAAGATGCAAATAAGTTTGAGCCTTCAAACTTCAAACAAGAGCAGGATTTATTAACAGATGCATAAATCTTACAAACCAAAAAGTTATGTTGCTCAGTTAAATTTTAATAAATTTTAAACATAAAAGTGTGGGTCAATTATTATTCAACCCCTCAAACCACCAGAATTCTGTTTGGTTCCCCTAAAGTATTAAGAAGTAGTTCAGGCACAAAGAACAATGAGCTTCACATGTTTGGATTAATTATCTGTTTTTCCAGCCTTTTCTGACTATTTAAGACCCTCCCCAAACTTGTGAACAGCACTCATACATGGTCAACATGGGAAAGACAAAGGAGCATTCCAAGGCCATCAGAGACAAGATCGTGGAGGGTCACAAGGCTGGCAAGGGGTACAAAACCCTTTCCAAGGAGTTGGGTCTACCTGTCTCCACTGTTGGGAGCATCATCCGGAAGTGGAAGGCTTATGGAACTACTGTTAGCCTTCCACGGCCTGGACAGCCTTTGAAAGTTTTCTTCCCGTGCCGAGGCCAGGCTTGTCCGAAGAGTCAAGGCTAACCCGAGGACAACAAGGAAGGAGCTCCGGGAAGATCTCATGGCAGTGGGGACATTGGTTTCAGTCAATACCATAAGTAATGTACTCCACTGCAATGGTCTCCGTTCCAGACGAGCCCGTAAGGTACCTTTACTTTCAAAGCGTCATGTCAAGGCTCGTTTACAGTTTGCTCATGATCACTTGGAGGACTCTGAGACAGACTGGTTCAAGGTTCTCTGGTCTGATGAGACCAAGATCGAGATCTTTGGTGCCAACCACACACGTGACGTTTGGAGACTGGATGGCACTGCATACGACCCCAAGAATACCATCCCTACAGTCAAGCATGGGTGGTGGCAGCATCATGCTGTGGGGCTGCTTCTCAGCCAAGGGCCTGGCCATCTGGTCCGCATCCATGGGAAGATGGATAGCACGGCCTACCAGGAGATTTTGGCCAAGAACCTCCGCTCCTCCATCAAGGATCTTAAGATGGGTCGTCATTTCATCTTCCAACAAGACAACGACCCAAAGCACACAGCCAAGAAAACCAAGGCCTGGTTCAAGAGGGAAAAAATCAAGGTGTTGCAGTGGCCTAGTCAGTCTCCTGACCTTAACCCAATTGAAAACTTGTGGAAGGAGCTCAAGATTAAAGTCCACATGAGACACCCAAAGAACCTAGATAACTTGGAGAAGATCTGCATGGAGGAGTGGGCCAAGATAACTCCAGAGACCTGTGCCGGCCTGATCAGGTCTTATAAAAGACGATTAATAGCTGTAATTGCAAACAAGGGTTATTCCACAAAATATTAAACCTAGGGGTTGAATAATAATTGACCCACACTTTTATGTTTAAAATTAATTAAAATTTAACTGAGCAACATAACTTTTTGGTTTGTAAGATTTATGCATCTGTTAATAAATCCTGCTCTTGTTTGAAGTTTGAAGGCTCTAACTTATTTGCATCTTATCAAACCAGCTAAATCTGCAGGGGGTTGAATACTACTTGTAGGCACTGTATATAAATACATTCTATTAATAATAATATTGGTATGGTTATATCTAACTATACAAACTACATTTGTGAGATGGGAATACCCCTTTAAAGGATGCTGTAGGGAAGGCTTGGGAAAGGCTAATTGTTAGGATCAGCAATTTGTAGGACATTGCAAGTGTTGATCGAGCACCAAAGTGCTCGGGCGCTCTGGTAGAACACTTGGTGATGCTCGAGTGCTCTACAGAGCACCTGAGCACAATGTAAGTCAATTGGAGAACTCGAGCACTAAACCAGGCTCCCCCTGCTCGGAAGAGGGGAGGGTGTCGGGTTCATAGGAAAAGGTCAGAATCGAGACTTCTCCTCTTTTACTCCTTTCACTCGTAAAAGTACGCTAATTAACTGAATTCGTACGCATTAGCGCACAATGCGTAGCATTAGCTTACAAATTCGTACGCATTAGCGTACAATGTAAATACAAATTTGTACGCATTAACGTACGAAGCGTAGCATTAGCATAGAAATTCGTATGCATTAGCGTACAATGCGTAGCATTAGCGTACAATGCGTAGCATTAGCATACAAATTCATACGTATTAGCATACAATGCGTAGCATTAGCGTACAGATCAACATTACAGTGAATGCCAGTACTCTCCCACATGTTTATTCGCTGCGTAGCAGCGAACAAACGTGCGGGGAGGAGACTCGAGCATCGCACTCGAGCACACACGGTGTTCAGCCGAACACCGCGATGTGCCGAGCATACCAATGCTCGAGCGAATATAGTGCTAATTGAAAAAAAAATCAAAATACCTGAATTGCTAGCTTTTGCACCCCAAAAGAAATGCATAAAAATGCAAATATTCATACATGCTCCAAAATGGTAGCAATTACAACACACACCACAAAAATATGAGTCCTCACACTCCTTAGACGGAAATATAAATAAAAAATATATAGGTGTCAGAGTATGGCAATGCAAATACATTTTTTTCATATAAAAAGATACAGACTAATACATAAGGTATCGCTGTAATCATACTAACTTGCAGAAAAAAGGGTAATGTGTTATTTTTCCTACTTTTTCAAGGACTGAAATCCCTGTATTTTGTAGGTTGCTACTTTTTTAAAATTTCCAGCTTAAAACTAAATTTTAGGTCTTTCCAGCTCAGGTGACTTTTTTGAAGATATGTAGATGTCATTTTAGGCCTAAGTAGTGAGTATGAGCTCTGAACCTTTTGAACCTTTATTTTTAGAAGGTGTGGTACATATAACTTTCTAATTGGGTCAGACTTTTACGCACAATTATCTTTTATGCAATGTTAATGAAAAATTACATTTTGACACAATGTTGCATGCAGCTGTCTGTGTGTATAAAGTGCTGACTGGTATTCTGACAATATCCCAGGTGTGGATTAGTATGTTTTTTTTAACTAGTTTACGTTTTATTGTTTAGATCAAAAGTACAAAATGTCCAAACACTAGTGATGATCGAGCACCTCCGTGCTCGTGTGCCCGGGTGCTCTGGCTGAGCACTAGGGGGCGCATGAGTGCTCGGCCGAGCACCCAAGCATAATGTAAGTCAATGGGAGTAAACCAGGCACCCCCCGCTCGGAAGAGGGGAGGGTGCCTGGTTTATAGTGGTCCCCCATAAAAATAAAAAAAATGTGGCCAGGTATCTCACCGCCGTGGAGCCCGGGCTCGTCTGATTTTTTTCACTGCCTCCGACTGTCCACCCTCCTCTTCACTTGCGTCCTCCTTCTGTTCAAGGCTCTTGCCGAGCCGGCGCATGCGCACTGCATTTCCCCTTGTGGGCACGGAGGACGCAAGTGAAGAGGAGGGCGGGCGGAGGCATTGACAGGGGCAGGAGAGCCTGAACAAAATCATACGAGCCCGGGCTCCACGGCGGTGAGCGTGCGGGGAGGGAGGGGACACGAGCATGGCGCTCGAGTACACCAGGTACAGCCGCCGTCTGGTTGCCAAGGAGGCAGATGGGTGTCCCTGTGTAGGAGCGCCGGCCAATCAAGACCAGTGTTCTCATGTCACTGTTACTGCTGGCACTGGCAGACGCGCTCCTCTGCAGCACTGCCAGTGTCCGATTACTAAGGAGGCAGTGACGTCCACCTGTAAAGGAACGTCAGCCAATCAGAACAGGTGCTCCCATGGCAGGCATACTGACGTCATTGGTCATGTGACGCCAGGCATGTCACGTGACCAGGAAGCAAGGAGTATTTAAACTGCTGGTCTCAGGTTGCCTGTGAATGGTTCTCTGTACCTCACCAGTGCTTAGTATTTTGGATTATTCTGGACCCTCTGACTACTGACCAGATTCTTGGATTCCTATTTGGCTGTTCTGTATCCCCTGGTTTGACTTTGGCTTGGTTCTTGCATTTGCTTCTGCCTGACGATTTAGACTTGGACTTGACAATTTGTGTATGACCCCGGCTTGGAATTCTATTGTGACCTGTTTGCTGATTTGACTCTGTTTTCCTCTCCTGGTTCTGATCTGGGATGTCTGACTCTGTGCACCTGGTTCCAATACCATTTCGGCACTAGTGTGCCAGCCTGTCACTTTATTTTTCCCCCCTCTTTTTATCCCTTGTAAGCCCCTGTATACTCCAGCACTAAGCAGTGACTGTTGTCCAGTTGCAGTCCGCTGCATGGGGTGGTCATGCAAGTAGGCAGGGACAGAGGTGCAGGTAATTTTAGGGCTCACTTTCTTTTCCCATGACAGAAAAACAGGAAAAAGACAATCTGTCAACTGTGATATCAATGACTCAGGTCCCTTTTTATCTGTAGGAAATGAGGATATTAACTTTTATTAGGGAAAATCTTTTATTTGACATCTTTTTACATTATTGCAATTACTTTATGAAAGGAATAGCAAATTGTCGAGCAGAGGACAGGTTGATGTTGTTTGGTAATACATCCTAACCGATTAACTGGGACCACTATCTTGCATTTAATATACAGTATATATAGTGGTCTGAAAAAACTTTATGATATTTAAAGGGATTATGTCACCACCATCTTTGACTATTATACATGAATGGTACTAGAGATAAGTAATCTGGATCTCTTTTGTTTTTTTTTAATTTCCTACTGCCCTCCTTTCTCCACTGTCACCAGTCAAAGCTGCTATGCTAACATAATGGAGAAGATGATTGTACATATGCACAGCAGCTCTGATTTGTTATAGTGCAACTTTGAATGTATATATAAAGACTAGCAATCTGGACTCTTTATTTTCAGTAATACCCATGTGTTAATATAGTACTGCAGATAGTCCAAGATCTTAGTGACAGATTCTCTTTAACCCTTGATAGCAGAATATAAATCTTAAAATAAAAATAATAATAATAATAAAAAAAGACAGGTGAAAGCATAATTTGACCAAGTAGCTTATGAAGAAATATTCTACACAGTAAAGTCTTGGTGCAGTGTAATGAGTATCTCTACTCTATATGACTGCAATGTTGACCCCTCAGATGCAATAGTCAATAGTGATCATACCGTCAGTAGCCTTATCAGAGGGGGAGGACTCACTCTGCCCCCAATCGGAGATACCAAAGCAAAATTGAGAGGCTCATATCGGTTGCCATGACAGTGAATGTTCCCAGGTCTGTTATGGCCAACTGCCTGAATAGCTGTGCACTATTCTATTGAGGTCTATGGGACAAAAGATGAGAGGATTACATGTTAAAATCCCCTAAGGGGACTAAAAATTACAGTAAAAACAAGTTTTAAAAAACTGTAAAAAAAAAAATATAAAAAGTTATCAAAAATTTTTATGTACGACAAAAGTACAGTACAGTTTGCACCACAAAAAAAAGCCTTCATACAATGCTTTAAACAGGAATATATAAAAGTTAAGGCTGTCAAAGTATGGTGATAAAAGAAAAAAAAAGGTAGTAAAATGTAATTTTTAGTTCATAGTGATCATTGTGAAAACAAAATCCAAATAACCAGTCACATCTGGGCGCAGAGCGCCGCTACACTCACCCCGTCCGCAAGGCCGACTCCCTCGGCGGTCGCTGGTGAATCCTCTATACAAGCGTACACTGTGGTGATTCCAGCAGCCGCTTTCGCAAACTCTGCAGTAGCTGGTGCTCTCGCCCCCTCTAGGGGCTGGCAGCCGGTACTGCAGCTCATATACCTTCTGTCAAACCTTATCAGTCCAGCACTTGATCCTCATCCAGAGGCCTATTTAAGGCAGCTCTGTGCACCTGACCAACGCCAGAGTATCAGGTCTTTTCTCCAGTGTACTCCAGCTGTTCAGTCATCTCCTGTTTGGCTTCTGTTATCCAGTCTTCAGTTCGCTCCTCGTCTCTTCTATGCTGGTGATCCGGTCCTCGGCTGATTCCTCACCGCTTCCAAGTGGAAACGCGACCTGCAGGTTCCCGGCCTCACAAGTCCAACCTGCCTTGCGGCGGGCTCTGGTGAAAACCCGGGGGCTTGTTAGATTCCGCACGCCAGTACTTGTTAGTACTATGGAAGCTGGCAAGACAAAGCTACATCCAGCCAGCAAGGCTAGTGCCAGCATACTCTGGCCCACTAACCATGGAAGCTGCCAGTGCGCCTTCTACCGCTAACCTGCTACGGCAAGTAGTGGAGCGTGTCAACAAGCAGGAGGCGAACCAACAGCAGCTTCTCCAGTGTCTGCAATCTTTCTCCACACGTTTAGACTCGTTGCAGCCACCGCCGGTGGTCGCTACCCCGGCACCTTCTTCATCCATGATGGCTACGCCGCATCTCCTCCGGGTTCCGCTTCCCACCAAATACGATGGAGACCCTAAGAATTGCCGCTGGTTCCTGAATCAGTGCTCAATCCATTTTGAGCTTCTTCCTGGAAACTTTTCTTCCGAAGAAGCAAAGGTAGCCTTTATCATCTCCCTGCTTACCGGGCAGGCATTGGCCTGGGCCTCGCCACTCTGGGAACAGAATGCTCCAATTCTTTACAACTGTCCGGCGTTCCTGGAGACCTTCCGGAAAATCTTTGACGAACCCGGTAGGGTCTCATCTGCAGTCGCATCCCTACTACGCCTTCGCCAGGAATCCCTAACCGTGGCTCAGTACGTAGTCCAGTTCCGAACCTTGGCGTCAGAACTAAAGTGGAACGAGGAGGCTTTCGTGGCCATATTCTGGGATGAGCTGTCCGATCCCATTAAAGATGAACTTTGCTCTCGGGAATTGCCCCCGACATGTAACAAGGTGGATATTAGGTTTACAGAATGTGCAGCAGAGGGAAGAGGGTCCAAACGGTTTAATACCAGGCTCGCTCCCAAGTTTCAGGTTCGGGCGGTCCCTAAGGAGGAACCCATGCAACTCGGGCATGCTAGGATTTCTCGGGAGGAAAGAGAAAACCGTATGAAGAATCGTTTATGTCTCTACTGCTCTGGATCCGGTCATTAAGTGGGAACTTATCCCAATAAGCCGGGAAACGCCAGAACCTAGGCAAGTTAGGAGAGGTTGTCCTAGGTCCCATGTGTCTCTCTCCTGCAAAGAAGAAAGAAATTCCTCTGTTTTCCATCACCGTGTCCCTTCTTACTCCCAAAGGGATATTGTCTATATCTGCCTTCCTGGATTCCGGAGCAGCTGGGAACTTCATTTCCTTATCCCTTGCATCCGAATGGGGAATTCCACGGGTTCCACTTTCCTGTCCCATGTCCTTGGTGGGCATCGGTGGTAATCGGGTGCCAAATGGGTCCCACACCAAAACCCTTGTCATACAAGTGGTAGCTCTACATCAAGAGGAAATAGAATTTTTAGTGGTTCCCAAGGCCATCAGTCCACTCATTCTGGGTTTACCGTGGCTACAGAAGCATTCCCCAACCTCATTTGGAAATCTGGAGAATTAATGTCACGGGGTAGTGACTGTCAGACGTCCTGCTCACAAAAAGTGTCTCCTCCTGTAACCATCACTCTCTGTTGTTCCAGTACTGAAGGAGTTGTTCCCCGGCAGTATTCTGCATATTCTGATGTCTTCAGAAAGTCACAAGCGGAGAAACTCCCACCTCATTGTCCCTGGGACTGTGCTATTTATTTATTGCCCAACAAAACTCCCCCTCGGGGCCGAACTTACCCTCTGTCTCTACCTGAAACGCAGGCTATGTCCAAATATATCAAGGACAATCTCGCTCGGGGGTTCATCAGACCTTCTTCCTCCCCAGCAGGTGCTGGATTCTTCTTTGTGGAGAAGAAGGATGGGGGTCTCCGTCCTTGCATAGATTATCGGGGTCTGAATGACATCACCATCAAGAACAAGTACCCGTTGCCACTGATTTCCGAGTTATTTGACTGAATTTGGGATTCTACAGTATTTACTAAATTGGATTTGCGTGGTGCATATAATCTGATCCGTATTAAGCCTGGGGATGAATGGAAGACGACATTCAAAACTCGGGATGGGTACTATGAGTACCCGGTCATGCCCTTTGGCCTCTGTAATGCTCCTGCAGTGTTCCAGAACTTTATCAACGAGATCTTCAGGGACATTCTGTACTCCTTTGTGGTCATATACCTGGATGATATCCTGATCTTCTCTCGCTCCCTCTCAAATCATCGTGGCCATGTTCGTCAAGTCTTAGAACGCCTGAGGGTCCACCAACTCTACTGCAAACTAGAGAAGTGCCTCTTCGAGCAGTCATCTGTTCCTTTCTTGGGATACATCTTGTCTGGTACCGGTCTGAAGATGGATCCAGATAAAGTTCAAGCTGTGTTGAACTGGCCACAGCCCACAGGACTAAAGGCTGTTTAGAGATTTGTGGGCTTCGCCAACTACTATCGGCGGTTCATCAAAGATTTCTCCTCCATTATTGCTCCCATCACAGCATTAACACACAAAACAGCCGATCCTCGTCAGTGGTCCCCAGAGGCCAACCAAGCCTTCCAACTACTCAAGGACAGGTTCCTGTCTGCCCCAATCCTCAGCCAACCAAATACCTCCTTGCCCTTCTTCCTGGAGGTGGATGCTTCCTCATTCACTGTTGGGGTTGTTCTCTCTCAACGATTGCCTAATGGGAAAAATTCACCCTTGTGGATTCTTCTCCAAGAAGTTTTCAGCTTCTGAAAAGAATTATGGAATCGGGGACAAGGAGCTTCTCGCCATTAAGTTGGCATTGGAGGAGTGGAGACACCTTTTGGAAGGAGCCCTGCATCCCATTACGGTATACATTGACCACAAGAATCTCCTCTACCTTCATTCTGCCCGTCGGCTAAACCCACGTCAAGCTCGGTGGTCCCTGTTTTTCTCCCAGTTCAATTTATTAATCACTTACCGTCCTAGCACCAAGAATGTTAAAGCAGACGCTCTCTCCGGATCATTCGACGCCGTGGACAAGGAACCAGGTGTGGGTCCTGAACACATAATAGACCCCAAGCGAATACTACTCTCAGCCACCACTCCTGAAACCACCCCTTCGGGAAAGACTTTTGTTCCGTTGGAGTCTCGCCCTAAACTATTGGCATGGGCTCATGGTTCCCTATTCTCAGGACATGCTGGGTTCAAGAAGACCCACGATCTACTGTCAAGAAACTATTGGTGGTCTTCACTTCCCCAAGATGTATGAGAATTTGTGGTGGCCTGCCACTTGTGCGCCCAGAACAAAGGGGTTCCTGGATGTCCCATTGGTCTTCTACACCCCCTTCCCATTCCAGAGAGTCCATGGACTCATATCTCCATGAACTACATCACTGACCTGCCACATTCAAAGGGGTACAATATCATCTGGGTCGTGGTCGATCGATTTTCAAAGATTGCTCATTTTACACCGTTGACAGGTCTACCCTCGACAGCAGTTCTCGCTTCTATCTTTATCCGAGAAATCTTCCATCTGTATGGTTGTCCTCTCAAAATCGTGTCCGATAGAGGAACTCAATTTACGTCACAATTTTGGCGAGCTCTGTGTAAACTTATCAACGTCAAGCTGAACTTTTCCACCGCCCACCACCCGCAGTCTAATGGGCAAACTGAGAGGGTGAACCAGGATCTGGAAAAGTTTCTCAGACTGTATATTTCCTCTACACAGGACAACTGGGTGGAACTGCTTCCTTGGGCTGAGTTCGCCCACAACACCCAGAAATCTCCATTCTTCATCAACTTCGGTAAACACCCTCGTTTACCCCTTCTTCTGACTCTGCCATCCTCCAATGTCCCTGCAGCTAATTCTGAGGTCCAGAAGTTTTCTGCCATCTGGTCCGAAGTACGGACTATTTTAATAAAAGCTTCAGCTTGGTACAAGGTTCAAGCAGACAAGAAGAGACGTGCAGTTCCTCGATGGGCTCCAGGAGACAAAGACACTTCATCTGTCTTCGGGTACCCAGGATGAAGTTTGCCCCTCGATTCATCAGTCCTTACACCATCACCCAAGTCATCAATCCGGTAGCCTATTGGCTGGCTCTACCTCCTTCTCTGCGCATTTCCAATGTGTTCCATGCATCACTCCTGAAGCCTGTGGTCCTCAATAGGTTCTCGGCCTACAAAGCACCTCTCAAACCTGTCACGGTGGAACAGCAGAAGGAATATGAAGTCGATGAAATCTTGGATTTTGAAACTTCGAAGGGGGCTCCCTACTTCCTTGTTAACTGGAAGGGTTATGGTCCTGAAGAGCACTCCTGGGTGAGGAAGGATGACCTTCATACCCCTCAGCTTATGAAGAGCTTCTGCAGAAAGTTTCCACAGGTGCTCAAAATGGGGTGTCCGGAGTCCACCCTTAAAAGGGGGGGTACTGTCACATCTGGGCACAGAGCGCCTCTACACTCACCCGCCCAACCCCCTCGGCGGTCGCTGGTGAATACTCTATACAAGCGTACGCTGCGGTGATTCCAGCAGCCGCTTTCGGCAGACTCTGCAGTAGCTGGTGCTCTCGCCCCCTCTAGGGGCTGGCAGCCGGTACTGCAGCTCCTATACCTTCTGTCAAGCCTCATTAGTCCAGCACCTGATCCTCATCCAGAGGCCTATTTAAGGCAGCTCTGTGCACCTGACCAACGCCAGAGTATCAGGTCTTTTCTCCAGTGTACTCCAGCTCTTCAGTCGTCTCCTGTTTGGCTTCTGTTACCCAGTCTTCAGTTCGCTCCTCATCTCTTCAAGCCTGCTGGTGATCCGGTCCTCGGCTGATTCCTCACCGCTTCCAAGTGGAAACGCGACCTGCAGGTTCCCGGCCGCACAAGTCCAACCTGCCTTACGGTGGGCTCTGGTGAAAACCTGGGGGCTTGTTAGATTCCGCACGCCAGTACTTGTTAGTACCACAGAAGCTGGCAAGACGAAGCTACATCCAGCCAGCAAGGCTAGTGACATAACCTTGGCGGAATTGCTATTATGGCCTATTACACACACAGATATTTTGTTATACACACCAACTATTGGCCTGATTGGCCAGATATTGGTCAGATAATCTGTTGGTGTAATACAGCCCTAACCCTGATCCAAACAGTAATGACCTGAAGGCAAACAGAGCAAGTAATACATATTAGGTATTTATATGGGCTAAGGGGTAAGAACTTATGTGTTTGCATTAGACACTGTATGTACTTACTAAAAACTACGTATTTAGAAATATCAAGGAAAAAATTATAAAGAAAGATAAAAAGATTAAAGATAAGATGAAGATGGTTAATCAACACAATTTCAAAGTGATCTAAGATGTGAAATTAGCTACAGAGAGATAGCTACAGATAATTAGGACATGATAATCAGTGTGACAGTTTAGGTTTCTTTTACAACTGTGTTGAAGGCTCATGATGGAATCCAGACAGGATGCCATTATAGTAATACAGGTTCATCCTCAGGCACACTTGATGTCCATCATATAACAGATCCAGCACTAATGTAATTTATATTGTTCTGCTCCTATCAGCAAAAAAAAAAAGAGCTACCTAGATGTGAACAGAAACTTTTTGCACTAATGAGTTGTCTCATTTTACTAGTGATCCAACTTTGTGTTCCATATTCCAGCAAGTTTCGACACAACTTTGGAAGTTTTACAAACTATCTGATCTAGATGGTTGGCAATGTAAATTATTATTATACGTGTATGATAATTATCAGTATGTTAATTACGCTAATAAGCACAGGTAAAGATCTATGAATAAATGTAATTATTCTTTTCGTAATATTGCTAGCCGGTTAGCACTCTGTATATGGAAGAACTGATCCAAGTAATACTTCCTTACCAATACAAGTAATACTTGCTCACTTATTGAAATATTTGAACCTAAATGAAATGTACAGTATTGTGGTAAGTTGATAAGGAGTTCTTGAACCTTAATGTCCAGGCTACTCTCAGTTCACTCCTGGCTTTGATTAACCCTTACAGACCCAGCGCCGTACATGTATGCACGTGTGGCGGCCGTCATGGCCGGCAAGTCTCTGCTGTTTCTAACAGCAGAGACTTGCAGGTACTTACCGCCATCGGCGGTTTCTTCTTCAGCAATTAGATGCTGTGATCACATGAGATCATGGCATCTAGTAGCGCAAAAACCAGGAAGCTTTCGCTTCTGGGTGGTGTACAGATGCCCCATGTGGTCAAATGGGGTGTCTGTACACGATCTGAAAGCTGTAAACCTAGCTGATGAGGTTTACAGCTTTCAAAGTGCAATTCTTATTCTGACCACTAGATGGCAGGCCAGGATAAGAAATGAGCAAATTGAGTTTTTAATTCAATATTGAAAACCCCTGATTGCTCATAAAGAAAAAAATAAAAAAACACAATGAGCAAATTGAGTTTTTAATTCAATATTGAAAACCCCTGATTGCTCATAAAGAAAAAAATAAAAAAACACAATCTATTTGCTCATATTTGAGCTTTAAAATAATCACAAAAATGTAAAAAATTTTAAAAAATATATAAAAAATATAAATCACCCCCCTTTCCGTATAATTAAAAAATAAATACCTAAATAACAATAAATATAGACATAATGGGTATCACCGTGCCCGAAGATGCCCATACTTTTAAAATATATATAAAAAAAAATTCCAATATGGCGAATTGTGTGGCAGAAAAATCAGCCCCCATACAGCTCCGTACACATAAATACCAAAACGTTATAGGGGTCAAGATATGACAAAAAAAAAAAAAAAATGTCCAACTTTATAATTATTTTATCACTATCAAAACGCAGGAAAAACTATACATATTAGGTATCGCCGGATTCGTAATGACCAGTAGAATGAAAGTAACTGGTCAGTTTTAATGAACATCGAACGCTGTAAATAAAAAACCCATAGAACTGTAGCGAAATAGCCTTTTTTTTTTTGCAATTTCACCCGATTTGGAATTTTTTTCCCGCTTCCCACTACACCATATGCAATATTAAATGGTGGTGTTGGAAAGCACAACTTGTCCCGCAAAAAACAAGCCCTCATACAACTATGTGAACAGAAAAATAAAACAGTTATGGCTGTTTGAAGGCAGGGAACGCAAAACGAAAACGCAAAGCCAAAAAAGCCTCCGGTACTGAAAGGGTTAAGGTCAAGACATGCTGCAGTAAGTGTATATAGATTACACTCCAGCACTTGAAGGATTCCAAGGTAAAATATATTTGAATTTTGCTAGAGAGATCATGTATCATCATTCCATTCTCAGTAAAAGAACAACTAAGACTAGCAAAATTCTGTACTATTGATAAAATGCTAATAATCCAATACTGAAGAGGTGGCTTGATTGATAAGGCTACGTTCACATATGCGTTGTGGCAGAGAAACAGACTGCCAGAGTTCACCGTATGTGGTATAGCTGGATACTGCTGCGAACTGCCAGATCCCCATTGACTATAATTGGATCTGACAGGGATATGGCCAAAAGCCTCAGTGAGTGCCTTGGTATACTGATTCGGCTCAGGTCGCAGTGATCACCAGGTTCCAAATTACTCCATAAGCTGCTGTGTTTTAGTGAAGTAAGAATGCTGTATTCCTGATATGTCAGCCCAGTTACAGGAGAAATTAGAAATAAAAAAGTCATGTTAAAGTACCCCCAAAGATCTTGTGCAATTTGAAGTTGCACATGTAGAAATAAATGAATAATTACAAAGAAAACTAAATTGGAAAAAAAAATCATAATAAAACCCCTAGCCCTCACTTTAGCTTCTAGACCCACACCCATCCACCATAAAGTACAGTTAGGGCCAGAAATATTTGGACAGTGACACAATTTTCGCGAGTTGGGCTCTGCATGCCACCACATTGGATTTGAAATGAAACCTCTACAACAGAATTCAAGTGCAGATTGTAACGTTTAATTTGAAGGGTTGAACAAAAATATCTGATAGAAAATGTAGGAATTGTACACATTTCTTTACAAACACTCCACATTTTAGGAGCTCAAAAGTAATTGGACAAATAAACATAACCCAAACAAAATATTTTTATTTTCAATATTTTGTTGCGAATCCTTTGGAGGCAATCACTGCCTTAAATCTGGAACCCATGGACATCACCAAACGCTGGGTTTCCTCCTTCTTAATGCTTTGCCAGGCCTTTACAGCCACAGCCTTCAGGTCTTGCTTGTTTGTGGGTCTTTCCGTCTTAAGTCTGGATTTGAGCAAGTGAAATGCATGCTCAATTGGGTTAAGATCTGGTGATTGACTTGGCCATTGCAGAATGTTCCACTTTTTTGCACTCATGAACTCCTGGGTAGCTTTGGCTGTATGCTTGGGGTCATTGTCCATCTGTACTATGAAGCGCCGTCCGATCAACTTGGCAGCATTTGGCTGAATCTGGGCTGAAAGTATATCCCGATACACTTCAGAATTCATCCGGCTACTCTTGTCTGCTGTTATGTCATCAATAAACACAAGTGACCCAGTGCCATTGAAAGCCATGCATGCCCATGCCATCACGTTGCCTCCACCATGTTTTACAGAGGATGTGGTGTGCCTTGGATCATGTGCCGTTCCCTTTCTTCTCAAAACTTTTTTCTTCCCATCATTCTGGTACAGGTTGATCTTTGTCTCATCTGTCCATAGAATACTTTTCCAGAACTGAGCTGGCTTCTTGAGGTGTTTTTCAGCAAATTTAACTCTGGCCTGTCTATTTTTGGAATTGATGAATGGTTTGCATCTAGATGTGAACCCTTTGTATTTACTTTCATGGAGTCTTCTCTTTACTGTTGACTTTTGACGTTTTGCTACTCCAAGCATGTCTGCTATCTCTCTGATGGATTTTTTCTTTTTTTTCAGCCTCAGGATGTTCTGCTTCACCTCAATTGAGAGTTCCTTTGACCGCATGTTGTCTGGTCACAGCAACAGCTTCCAAATGCAAAACCACACACCTGGAATCAACCCCAGACCTTTTAACTACTTCATTGATTACAGGTTTATGAGGGAGACGCCTTCAGAGTTAATTGCAGCCCTTAGAGTCCATTGTCCAATTACTTTTGGTCCCTTGAAAAAGAGGAGGCTATGCATTACAGAGCTATGATTCCTAAACCCTTTCTCCGATTTGGATGTGGAAACTCTCATATTGCAGCTGGGAGTGTGCACTATCAGCCCATATTATATATATATATATAATTGTATTTCTGAACATGTTTTAGTAAACAGCTAAAATAACAAAACTTGTGTCACTGTCCAAATATTTCTGGCCCTAACTGTATGTATATGTCCATTATATCAAAATGAATGTAATGGAAAGGGGACCCAATTTAAAAATGTATTTTAGTTATGCTTTATGATATTAAAAAAATGTGGGAAATAGATACCTTTTCCCACTTATTTTGCATTTTCAGAGATGAAAAAAAAAAAAAAACACTATAACAAAAATGGCATAAAAATATAGTCCCATGTAAAAGATGCAAACTTTATTTAAATAACTGAACATTTAAAAAAAAGCTTTTGAAGCTGCCTATACTAAGAAAAGTGAAAATGTGTTTCATCAGAAGCGCGGGGGGGGGGGGGGTTTAAACACTTATTTAAGCCATTGTTATCAGTAAGATAAGAACTGAGCTAAAATGAGTATTTATAATGTCAGAGAGCAGAGATAAGGAGTCCGTCTGCTCTTGGTCTGATGGAAAAGACAGAAAATCCAAAGGGAGCTACTAGAGCATGTCAGTCTGTCCAGAAATTAGGACTCCATATGTTTAATAAAGACCTATTTAAAATAATATATAGCTTAAAATAAGTACAATGCAATAATTGTGTACCTAGCATTTAAGTTAATTAAATGCACCTTGTTTAAATGAACCCCACTTCCATCAAAATGCTCTGAGAGTCAACCACCTCAGGGTTCACTGACAGCTGCCATATCTGGAATAAACTTTGCACAGTAATTTGCTAAGCCAAGAATATTGTGTATCTCTGCATGCAGGATTTTGGGCATCAGAAACAGTCTTGATTTTACTGTCCTCTGGACAAATACCTTTGTCTGACAGTACATGGCCCATAAAAGTCATTTGCACTTTTTCTCATTGAGTGCCAATCTA
The DNA here is from genome assembly GCA_900303285.1 of Rhinella marina. Classification (NCBI taxonomy): domain Eukaryota; kingdom Metazoa; phylum Chordata; class Amphibia; order Anura; family Bufonidae; genus Rhinella; species Rhinella marina. The sequence continues at coordinate 17,324 of ONZH01010698.1, forward strand.
TTCTCCTATAAACATTTGAGCACAGCACAAATGCATCCATCATGTTCTTTCCTCACACAGTGTCATCTGAAATATGACTGAAACATCAGTCGCTTGCATCTAAAAAGACCTTTACGGCTTGCAAATGCTCTAAGGATGAAAAATATGGGAGTCAACTTCTTCAACCCCAGTGCTCTCCTACCCTACAGGTGGGAGACTTTTTTTCTGCCATCTTCGTTTCCTCCTTTTACACATCATCTAATATCGATGAGAATATCTCACCAGGGACATCCAGCTCTTCCTCTGCATCTTGCTGACTTTTCTAGGACATGGAGACTTTGATGGATGATTTGAAAGAAGTAAAGCAATCAAAGGATGAGGATTATCATCATTAAGACCTGCCCCCCTCTAAGGGGTACAGACTGGATGGTACTGGCTGGCATGCTGACACCAGAATAATAAAGGCTTCCATCTTATTGGTATTGAATTACATATCTTAGTTTATGGCTGTTGTGGGAATAAGTAAATTGAGCTGACACTGATTAAGTCTCCCTTCACTACGCCTGCACTACCTCTGCACTCTCCGTCTCCAATACTCTTCTATTCTGCTTTGAATGCTTCGCTTCACTCTACACTACTGGTGACATAGCAGTCAGTGGTTTCTCCCACTTCTTGTATTGCCAGTCCAAGACAGCTCAAGGCAATGGGAACAATGCAGTGATGAGCTAAATCCACTATAAAGTTGACAGAATTGCTTCAGTTAACAAAGCTATTGCTGAACAGCTGATCGGTTGAAAAACAATTATACATTGCTGTATTTTACCACAAATATAGCAATGTTAACTATTTGTACATGATTATACCTCTCTTTATTTAGCTAAATGTACATAGGCCTTAACTTATTCTACTATATTAATTTCTGTGCACCTATGTGTGCCTATTTTTCATAGATATATACACTAGCATATATGTGGATTTGTAGAACATGTATGCACACATATATAATTGGTTTAAATATTAACAAATAATTCAATCATAAGGCCTTTCTAGAATAATGCATTTATTTATACATCTGTTCATAGAGCATTTCTTCTTTGAAACACAGACAATTGGCATCTCAGCATGCTATGCTTCATAGTGCTCAATTTCTTCAAAGGGCATCACTATTTTTGGAATAATCTCTTACACAAAAACTATTGTGGAATAATTGATTCAAATGTGTATATTTAATACCAGCCAAGTTAACACAATCCAATCCCCCCTCCCTCCTTATTGAGCATTTAAGCTAAACCTGAATAGCTGACACTGACATTCGGCATACATAATTTTTCAGTAATAAACAATGTAAATATATATAATAGCACAAATTAATATGGCATTTTTGAAATATAATAATAGAAGCCTATGTATATTCTCAAAGAATGTGTTTTGGGCTCATTACCTCCTCATATCCATGTAGCCTCCGCTTGAGTGGTTATTTAACACAGGCATCTGGTACTGCTAACCCTTGGGAGTAACCAATAAATGATTTTACAGCTACATTTTAATCTCCACTGCTGCTATGACAAATTAAGTACAACTATTAAATAGCTGAAATACTGAAGTTTTGAAAAGGTGTTAAGAAAATACATGTCAAAGAATTGTAACTCATTAAGTTAATTATTCAGAACATGATGTTTGGTGCAAAATATTGCCTTATCTATGTCTACATTACTTTATTAAAAACTTGGAAAATGCAATAGCTTCTGTGTTACCATAAAATTCTTCATGCCATGAAGAGGTTGATTAAGCACAGAAATATTAAATTTTGTTAATTATTTTTTATTGATACTTTCGATAACTAAAGAATCCAAGACCAGTATTAAAATGCCCCTTTAATATTCAGCAGGGCAAAGTACTTTAAAAAGCAATCAAAATCTATTATAGTTTGGCTACTTTTGGGGACCAATGAAGCAGAGAATTAACCTCCAACTAATTTCCAAAGTCGTTTACCAGATGGCAGCTGAACACATTTACTTACATGGTTTGAAAGTTATCGAGCACTTGAAATACAAGAAGAGAGCTGCAGGGCAGTGGCACATCTTCTCAGAGCGGCTATGTTTTACGGTACTTCTTGGTTATATTTGTACACTAATGAGTGTAATTTCAGTGTCGACTGTTTATATAATTGTGCTATTAATAAAAATATTATACAAACATTGATAAAGTAGATGTAGAATAAACAGGGGCAGATTAAGGGTTGTTCAGAACAAGTGCCTCTCCCTCACCACTAAGAATATTAGAGGAGTACTATACAAGATTTGTGAAGTTATATAATCATCCATACATACAGTACATACATATGCCCCCAAAAATGGTATATAACACCCTATACTGACCTAGAACTCAGATTTTGCTCTCTCTTCCCCTTCCCCCATTCTTTTAAGCTCGTGAACAGAATTACAGCAATAGCAAATAATGTAATAGTGACACTGATATATACTGTAGTTACAGGTAAACACATGGTTGATGGTGTTAACAAACACTGTGCTATACATGTGTTATGCTTTTTCATATTAAAAAGCTTCCAAAAACTGTCCCTTAATGGGGGGGGGGGCTGATGGTGTTTAACCCCTTAATGACCAGGCCATTTTGCAACTTCGTGACCAGGCCATTTTTGCAAACCTTACATGTGTCACTTCATGTGGTAATAACTTTGGAAACATTTTACTTATCCAAGCCATCATAAGAATGTTTTCTCGTGGCACATCGTACTTCATGTTAGTGGTTAATTTGTATCCAAATGTTTTTCTTTTCTTTTTTTAAATCCAAATTTACAGAAAAAGGGAAAACATTCCAATTTTTGAAGTTTGAATTTCTCTGCTTTTACCTTATACAGTCATGGCCAAAAGTTTTGAGAATGATACAAATATTAATTTTTGCAAAAGTCTACTGCTTCAGTTTTTATAATGGCAATTTGCACATACTCCAGAATGTTATAAAGAGTGATCAGCTGAACAGCAATTACTTGTAAAGTCAATATTTGCCTAGAAAATGAACTTTATCCCCCAAAACACATTTCAACATCATTGCAGCCCTGCCTTAAAAGGACCAGCTAACATCGTTTCAGTGATTGCTCCATTAACACAGGTGTGGGTGTTGATGAGGACAGGGCTGGAGATCAATCTGTCATGATTAAGTAAGAATGACACCACTGGACACTTTAAAAGGAGGCTGGTGCTTGGCATCATTGTTTCTCTTCTGTTAACCATGGTTATCTCTAAAGAAACACGTGCAGTCAGTCAACAATCTATCGCATCATCAAGAACTTCAAGGAGAGAGGTTCCATTGTTGCCAAAAGGGCTCCAGGGCGCCCAAGAAAGACCAGCAAGCGCCAGGACCGTCTCTTAAAAGTGTTTCAGCTGCGGGATTGGGCTACCAGCAGTGCAGAGCTTGCTCAGGAATGGCAGCAGGCAGGTGTGAGTGCATCTGCACGCACTGTGAGGCGGAGACTCTTGGAGCAAGGCCTGGTCTCAAGGAGGGCAGCAAAGAAGCCACTTCTCTCCAGAAAAAACATCAGGGACAGACTGATATTCTGCAAAAGGTACAGGGAGTGGACTGCTGAGGACTGGGGTAAAGTCATATTCTCTGATGAATCCCCTTTTCGATTGTTTGGGACATCTGGAAAACAGCTTATTCGGAGAAGACGAGGTGAGCGCTACCACCAGTCTTGTCTCATGCCAACTGTAAAGCATCCTGAAACCATTCATGTGTGGGGTTGCTTCTTGGCCAAGGGAATCGGCTCTCTCACAGTCTTGCCTATAAACACAGCCATGAATAAAGAATGGTACCAGAATGTCCTCCGAGAGCAACTTCTCTCAACCGTCCAAGAACAGTTTGGCGATCAACAATGCCTTTTCCAGCACGATGGAGCACCTTGCCATAAAGCAAAGGTGATAACTAAATGGCTCAGGGAACAAAACATAGAGATTTTGGGTCCATGGCCTGGAAACTCCCCAGATCTTAATCCCATTGAGAACTTGTGGTCAATCATCAAGAGACGGGTGGACAAACAAAAACCTACAAATTCTGACAAAATGCAAGCATTGATTGTGCAAGAATGGACTGTTATCAGTCAGGATTTGGACCAGAAGTTGATTGAGAGCATGCCAGGGAGAATTGCAGAGGTCCTGGAGAAGAAGGGTCAACACTGCAAATATTGACTTGCTGCATTAACTCATTCTAACTGTCAATATAAGCTTTTGTTACTCATAATATGATTGCAATTATATTTCTGTATGTGATAAAAACATCTGACAAACACACATAAAAACCAGAGGGCAGCAGATCATGTGAAAATATAATATTTATGTCATTCTCAAAACTTTTGGCCATGACTGTAGAATAGTTACTGCTTAACATTCACCATAAGTCTACCTTATGTTGCTATCATTTTTAAAATCTAATTTTATTTTTTAGGATGTTAGAAAGCTTAGAATTTTATTTATTATTTATTAATTAAAAAAAAATTATTTCCAGAAGCCACTTTTTAAAGGTCCAATTCAGTTATGAAGTCACTATAAGGAGCTTATATAATAGAAACTCCCCATACATGATCCCATTTTAGTGAAAAGAAACCCTCAAGTTATCCAAAACTGTGTTAACCCTTTAGGTGTTCCACAATGATTAAAGGATAATAGAGGTAACATTTCAAACGTTAGCATCCAACTGCAGTTTACTGAAAGTGCCCATATGTGGTTGTAGACTACTGTGTGGCACACCGCAGGGCTTAGAAAAGAAGGAGCAACACATGGTTTTTGGAGGGCAGATTTTCAATAATTTTCTAGGCCCATTTGAAGACCTCCTGATGCACCAATACAGTGTGACCCCATGTTGGAACCACACCCCCAAGGAATATTTCAAAGGGGGGCAGTGAGTACTTTGTTTCATAGAAAAAATAACCACTTGGCCATGAAAATGAAAAATTACATATTTTACTAGGAAATGTCACTTTAGGTCTAAATTTTTCATTTTTAACAAGGGATAACATGAGAAAATGCACCCCACTATTTGTTAACTATTTTCTTCTGAATAAAGCAGCACCCCATATGTGGTCATAAACTGCTGTATGGGTACAAGTTCAGAAGGGAAGGAGGACTATATAGCTTTTGGAGAGCAGATTTTATTAGGATGTTTTTGGATGCCATGTCACATTTGAAGATACCCAAAGGTACCCCTAGAAAGCAAAACACTAAAAAGTGATCTCATTTTGGAAGCTACACCCCTCAAGGGATTCATTGAGGGGTGTGCTGAGTGCATTGACCCAACAAGGGTTTCATACAAGGAATTTTTTAATGTTAATGTTAAAAATATTACCCCATATTTTTAATTTTAACAAATGATAACAGGAGAAAATGCACCCCTTAACTTGTTAGAATTTTTTTTCTGAATATATAAAAACCCCATTTGTGATGTTAAACTGCTGTTTGGGGACATGGCAGTGTTCAGAAGAAAAAGGAACAGAATCAATATTTTCTAACTGAGCTGTTGTTGACTGAGCTATGTGAGGGCTTATTTTTTTGCCAGAGAAGCTGTTGTTTTTTGGGTCAATTTTGTGGTATTTATGATTTTTTAATCACTTTTGTACTATTTTTTGGGTGGTGAGGTGGGTAAAAATTGCAATTTTGTCAGAGTTTTAAATTTTTATTTTTATGAGTTCTTCATGCAGTATACAGTATATTATATCATAATTTTATTCTGTAGGTCAATTTTTCAGGTTTTATTAATTTGTCAACATAAAATAATTTTTTATTTAAAATAAGTTCTGTTTTGCATCACCACATACTAATAGCTGTCCGAGGGCTGTTTTTTTTTGCAGGATGGATTGCATTTTTTATTGGTACCATTTTAGGGTATATATAACTTTTTTTGATCACTTTTTATATCATTTTTTGGGAGGTGAGATGGGCAAAAATAGCAATTCCGTCACTTTTTCATTTTTTTTATTTTTAATGGCGTTCACAGTGCAGGTTAAGTAGCATAATTATTTAATAGATCAGGTGATTACAGATGTGGAAATATTATTTTTTTAATTCTTAACCAATTACAAATGTGCGTACATAGGAAAAAGCTATATTTTTATTGAAATTTTCATTTTTTCTTACTTTTTTAACATTTTTTATGCCCAGACCCACTTGGTTCTTGAAGATCCAGTTGGTCTGTTAGCTGTACAATATACTGCAATAGTGTGTTGCAGTGTATTGTCACTTACACTAAGCCTCTAGCAGGGGCTGTCGGACTTATGGTAAATGGCAAGCCAGGAGGGTTTTGTAAACAGGTTTCCATGGTAGGATGTTGGATTAGGATATAACCATTGGAATGCTGCCACAGCAGAGCAGTGGCCTAATGAGAGAGGTAGGGAGATCCCTCCCTCTGTTAATACCTTCCATACAGGGATCTCTACGGACCGATGCATGGAAAAGGTTAAACAACCAACATGTCGCACATTGCAGATGACATTCACTGATCAGCCCGCCGGCCATCCTAAAAATGATTGGGGGAGGCATCCTGAAAGTGAATTGGGGGATCAATGACATTGGTAGGATTATAGTGCACCCATAGAGGATTTGACTGACCAATCACAGCTATCGCAGATCAGGGACCACTCTGATCGGTCCCCTGACGGGTGTCCAGACCACTCAGCTGTCTGTGACACCCGTTTACATGAAAGTGTCACAGCATGCTTAAAGGAGGTTACACTCATAGTTCATGACATACTATGTCTATCACGATGTGGGAACTAACACCCGATCATGATGTACACAGTATGTCATGGGTCATTAAGGGGTTAAACACACACGGTGTTATCAGAAATAAAACAGTAGCTTGTTGTGACCAAGAGTATAAAAATCATGTCTCAACAGGATGTGTTATACACACATGTTAATGTTAATGTCAGAAAAAAGAAGAGCTTGTTCTGCATAAGCATTTGACTGCTCTCAGCTTATTTTAATCCTGCAGATCTTGCACACAGCTGTAGTTTTTTGTGCCGGCAAGGAAAAAACCTCCATACAGGAGATGCGCATACAGAGCTAGGGGCAGCCGAATTTGGCCTATGTCTAGCATCTTTTGAGGCTGCCTCCACAGTATCAGCAGCATCACGTGTTCCTAAGCTTACCATTAGTGTTGAGCTAATTGAAGCATCTAAACCAGAATTCAATCCAAACTTTAGGAAAAATTTGATTTGCCGCGAAGCTGAATTTCCTAGCGCTTCTTTGTTACAAATCAAATGTTTTCTTAAATTGCTGCTGCACGTGTTACAAATGGAAAGTAAGAAGCTCAGGAACACGATATGACTAGAGATGAGCGAGCACTAAAATGCTCGGGTGCTCGTTATTCGAGTCGAAATTTTCCCGATGCTCGGGTGCTCGTTTCGAATAACGAACCCCATTGAAGTCAATGGGAGACTCGAGCATTTTTGCGGGGGACCAAGGCTCTGCCTAGGGAAGGCTGGGTGAAAACCTGGAAACCTCAGAAAATGATGGAAACACCACGGAAATGGACAGGAAACAGCAGGGGCAGCATGCATGGATGCCTCTGAGGCTGCTTAATCCCACCATTACCCCAAATTCTCAGGCAACAGCCTGGTGGTTATCCTCATGGCAATTGTGCTCACCCAGACCAAGAAAGGCGATGCAAATACCCATCACATGTTAGGGAAGCACCCAACTAGGTGCAACGAAGGTCCATCACCGCCTGCAGGTGACACCACTGCTCATGCTGGCACTGCAGCTGAAATCAAGTTTAGTATCTGTTCTTATCAGTTGCCGTGGCTGCTGGTGGTATAGTGGTGAGCATAGCTACTTCCCAAGCAGTTGATCTGGGTTCGATTCCCGTCTATCGCAGGAGGCAATTAAAAATCAGTACAATATCTAATACATCCCCCTACCCGGGTAAATTGTTTGGAGAGAGGGCCTGTAGGTGGGGGGGAAGGAGGTTTCGCTGGAAGAGCCAGAGGAGTGCCCCCTGGGCTAGCGTGTGTGGTGGTGACAACAGCCAGACTGGATTTGGGAAAACTGTTGCTTTAACCCGTATGGTATCGATTCTTCTCAGTTTAATACCGTATACATCCCCTATCTTGGGACCCTATATTTAATGGATTTTTAGAACACGGAAAATGGAAAAAGAGCTTGCTCTGGCCAGGGGAGTGTCCATGCTCTGCCTATCACAGGTCATGAGGCAGATAAAAGAAGAACAAAAACAAACATGAGTACAACTTCTAATACGTCCCCTATCCGGCTAAATTGTTTGTAGAGTGGGCCTGTAGTGGGGGAAGGCAGGCTTGGGGCAAGGAGGTTTCGCTGGAAGAGCCAGAGGAGTGCCCCCTGGGCTAGCGTGTGTGGTGGTGACAACAGCCAGAATGCATTTGGAAATACTCT
>ONZH01010699.1:0-14428 GCA_900303285.1 Rhinella marina
TGTATAGACAGATGTGCTGACAGGTGAACTCGACACCCCCGGACTCCGATGTGACCACAGAAAGTAGTAGTCCCTGAGCAGGTTCTGAAGGGTGACATTTGTTGCGCTGCTCGTCACAATTATGTTAGTTGATGGGAACATCCCATAGCTTATATTATATGACTTAGTCACACCGGTCATATTTACTGGCTCTGTCAAGATAACGTCAGATTCTTAGTTCCGATGCTGATAAAGGATAAGTTTCCAGGTTGAGTTGGATCTACACAAACAACAACAATACAGACAGGTGAGAACATATACAGCACATGACTTATAAGGGGAAAGTGACTGTAACAGAGGTGAAGGATGATGAAAAGAGTCACCATTGAGCAGATCCTGATGATACTCACATGTGGCCTCTGTCACTGGAGCAGACGTCTGGCTGCAGCTCCCACTGACTGTCTGTACAGTGACTGTATATTCTCTGCCGGGTAGTAATCCTGTGAAATTCACTTGTGTAGTACTAGCTGATATTGTCTTATTCACGGCTCCTGTTAGGTTGACGGTATAATTATCCACTTTTCCTTCTGGTTTTGTCCATGTGGCTCCAAGAAAATCAACCGACTTGTAATTGGTCAGTGAGAGGTTGGAAACTTGTCCAGGAACTGAGAATATCACAAATCACAGACTGGTTAGTTATTCAATACTTAAAGGGGTCATTTAAGTATTTAAAATTAAGGACATATTTGTGTCTGTAGCACCACCATCACTGTATTAGTCGCTTAACATGAAGATCACGTTGTCACATTGAGAATCACTTCTTATGATTGTCAGTGGGGTCACCATCCAATACACTGTGACGTGACAGTCACACAAAATCCAGACAGTTGGATTTTTGGTTGCAGGTTCCAAATAACATGTGACTTCGCCATCACAGACCACAATAGATGTTATGTGCCACCAAGACCTGCCTGTGACTGTTCTGCATTTTGGTTGTGTTTTTACAGCCAAATCAATTTTCTGAGACTCGCTGTCACACAATACATGTCATAGTGTAATCCGTTGTGTGATGTCAGCCAGTACAGAGATATACTGCTTAAAGGGGTTATCCAAGTTATATTTATTGATGACCTATCCTCAGGATGGGTCATCAATATCAGATCGGCGCGGGTCCAACACTCGGCACCCCCGCCGATCAGATGTTTGAAGAGGAGGCGCGCGCAGTGCCAGCGCTGCCACCTCTTCATTGTTTACCTGTTCGCCGTAACATCAGTAGCGTTGAGTAGGTATAATTACATCCAAGCTGCCCCATTCATTTCAATGGGACGGCTCGTTCCAATACAAGTGTTGTTACGGCGAGCAGGTAAACAATGAAGAGGAGGCAGGGCTGGCACGGCGCCCGCCTCCTCTTCAAACAGCTGATCGGTGGGGGTGTTTTTACAATTTTCATTATATTTTCATCAAATGGCATACTCTGAACACATTGGTATTACCTGTGCAGGTAGATTGTGACACTGGGTCTGACTCAGTGTTATTATCGGCGGCTCTCGTATACACCATGAATGTATACGTTTCTCCGGCCGTCAGATTCATTATTGTCGCTGATTCATTTCTCACTATTGTATCATTTATCATTACTGATGATGAGGGGACAATGGTCTGGACTCTGTAGTTGTAAGACGTCTGATACTCATCAGGTTTACTCCACGTCAGAGACACAGAAGATGAGGTCACATTACTGATCTGCAGGAGAATTTACCGACATTGGTTCTGAAATAAAGGAAGCACAAACAATCAGTGTCGATACAGAATGAGGGTAAAACTTGTCGTGTTCTCTAATAGGTAACCACTGCTCCAAACCTGAAAATCCAGGGTTGTAATTAGAACCAAACTGAAGCCCCATCACTTAGGGAGACTATGGACTATTTTACACAGGTGTGTTGAATAGAGATGAGCGAAGTATTGTAAAATTCGATTCAGCTGCTTCTCAGAATTTTACAAAAAAAGGGCATTACTTTGTAAGTAGTTAGTACAATGTCATGGAGCAACAATTGCACTGCCCCCATCATTGTACCCCTCAGATGCCACGTTCATACATAATTACAGCATCTGATAGCAATAATCAGGTGTAAAAAAAACAAAAAAAACAAAATTAATTCAATCATACTTACCTCATCTATTTGCTTGCGCCGGGCAAGCCACCGGCATCTTGCTTGAAGATCTGGCACGAGCTGTGGTGACATCATACGCCACTGCTCATGGGATTTTGTGCAAAATCTTCAAGCAAGATGTCGGCGGCCGGCCCGTCGTGAGCAAATGGATGAGGTAAGTATGATTTGTTTTGTTTTTTACATCACTTCAGGGAAAATCGGAACACTACCATGAAGCATGAGGAAATTTGGCTTTGCGGCGAATAGAATTTTCCCTGAAATTCAAATCGAAGTCCACTAGTGTTGAACATTACAACATTCAGGATCCAAGATGTGCTAAACAAATGTTTTTTTCTTTTGTGGTTATTCATAAGGGCGCATAAAATACAGATATGTTTTAAAAAAGCAGCATGCACTACTTTAATCTCTTTTGGGGATAGAAAATTCTCACTGAAGTGGTGGGTGTTCAAAATATGGATGAAGCCCTATATTGTCTGTATGATATCAATAATACATCTGCATATCAGCCATATTGCTTTCATATTTCAAAGGGGCTGTCTTATCTAATTGCATTCCCTCTGTAAAAGACAGCCCATCAGATTTTGGGTCTACAAGGCCTGCGTCGCAGATTCTATGAAAAAAGGTAGAGAAAAACCTGCATGTGGGACTTTTCTCATCGCTGAAAAAGCAAACTCTTAAGGCCAGGACATTAATATCAGATCGGTGGGGGTCTGACTCCAGGGACCCCATGCTGATCAGCTGTGTGAAGAGACTGCTGTGCACTCTGATCACTAGGGCCTCTTCCTAGGCCAGGTGACATCATGTCTCTCTATGACATTGGCTAGGAGCAGTTTTGCCCCATTCAGGTCAATGGGACCGAGCTATGTACCAAACATAGTTGCTATCCAAAGGACGGCTGACTGCCTGGTAAACCGTGAAGGGGCCACTTCATCCTCAAACTGTTGATTGGCGGGGGTGCTGGGAGTCTGACTCCCAGTATTCTCATATTGATGACCTATCCTCAGGATAGGTTATTAATATGTAAATCCTGGCAAGTCCTTTTAAGCACTAACATTCAACATATGCACCTAGCTTGTCTTATTAATAGACCTCGACTTTTCATGTAAACTCTTTCAAAATCCTTTCCTCTACCCTTTCCTTTCCATTTCTCTGCTCCATCTCCATTTTCTCTGTAGTATTCCTCACATCAATTTACATTTTATGAAAAGTTGCAAACAATCATGAGAAAACCTACTTGTATAGACAGATGAGCTGACAGATAAACTCGGATAATCCCGGACCCCGACTGTGACCACAGTAATGCTGTAATTAGTCCCTGAGGTCAGGTTCTGAAGGGTGACATTTGTTGCGCTGCTCGTCACAGTTATGTTAGTTGATGGGAACATCCCATAGCTTATATTATATGACTTAGTCACACCGGTCATATTTACTGGCTCTGACCAAGATAACGTCAGATTCTTAGTTCCAATGCTGATAAAGGATAACTTTCCAGGTTGGGTTGGATCTGCAGAAACAACAAAAATACAAGTTCTATATTGGACAACAGCAAAAACTGTAACAAGAGGAAGATTATTTAACAAATATACTGTATTTACACTCAAACGCAAAATAAACGAACAATATAACAAAGCCAGTAATAAATTAAGAGAAGAATATACCACATTCATTACAAAACCTAACAAAACAAATTAAGAATAATAGATGACTGCAAAATCAGATCTTGAGCTATGTTAGATGGAAAAGAAAATCTAGAAGAAAATCGCCAGTCTTATGAAGCTACCGTATACAAATATGGCAGGAACACTGTTAGTAAGAGTTGCAAAAGAACATCACACGACCTCCCATATGCTAGCTTTAAAGAATAAACAAGTACATGTACAATATGTACAAATCCCAAAGATAAACATAATTTTACACATGTTTTATGAAAAACTATTTCAGGATGACAAACAGAGATACAGAAACCTTACAATTACCAAAACTAACTAATGAACAAAACATAATGCCAAACAAACATATTACAGAACTAGAAGTCCAAAATTCTATCAAACAAACAAAAAATGGAACAGCAGCAGCTCCAGACAGTTATACTGGAAAATTTTACAAAACACTAAAAGACAATATCACACCGACATTCACTATGATCTTTAACAACATACGGGGACATTTATTAAGACTGATTGATACGCCGGTCTTAATCTCTCTGCGCTGCAGGTGGATACGTCAAAGTCACATTGAGGCTCTTGCTGCCGGCGGCCATGCAACATGGCTTAATCTATGCCAGCTCCCTTGCTGGCATAGATTACAATAATTTTCTACAACAAAAAATGGCATGGAAAATAATAAATGAGACGGGCCTACAGGCACACCCTCTCCCTCTCCCATGCCATGTCCCCTTTTTTGGACATGGAAAGATTTTAATTCAAAACACATTTGCGGCACATCTTCCATATAAGTACGCCAAAAAGTGGCGCAAAAAGGATAGTAAATGACCCCCATAATACATATAGGTGAATTGCCACAACATTCTTCTATTGCTCACATAAAATACTACCAAAAAGAGAGGAAAAACCCAACAATTCCTATATCATATAGACCCATCTCTCTAATAAACCAAGAAATTAAAATAATATCCAAAAGAATGGCAGACAGGCTAGCAAAACTTATAAAACCCACACAAGTTGGATTAACCCCTTGAGGACAGAGCCCATTTTGGCCTTAATGTCTGGGCCAAATTTTTGAATTCTGACATGTGTCACTTTATGTGGTAATAACTTTGGAACGCTTTTACTTATCCAGGCCATTCTGAGATTGTTTTCTCGTCACATATTGTGCTTCACGACAGTAGTAAATTTGTGGCAAAATATTTAATTTTTATTTATAAAAAAAATACCAAATTTACCAAAAATTTTGAAAAATTAGCAAATTTCCAAATTTCAATTTCTCTACTTTCAAAATAAATAGTAATACCTCCAAAAAGAGTTATTATTTTACATTCCCCATATGTCTACTTTATGTTGGCATCATTTTGTAAATGTTATTTTACTTTTTTAGGATGTTAGAGGGCTTAGAAGTTTAGAAGTCATTTTTTCAAATTTTCACCAAATTTTCCAAAACCATTTTTTTAAGCTCCAATTCAGATATAAAGTGATTTTGAGGGGCTTACATAATGAAACCCCCCATAATTGACCCCATTTTAGAAACTACACCCCTCAAATTATAAAAAAACTGCTGTTACAAACTTTGTTAACCCTTGAGGTGTTCCACTAGAATTAAAGGAAAATGGAGGTGAAATTTCAAAATTTCTCTTTTTTCGTAGATTATTCATGTTAATGTTTTTTTTCTTGCAATACAGCAAGGGTTAACAGCAAACTAAACCTCAATATACATTACTCTGATTCTGCAGTTTACAGAAATACCCCATATGTGGTGGTAAACGTCTCTATGGGTTTGTGGCAGTGGTCAGAAGGAAAGGAGCGCCATAGGGATTTTGGAGGCAAATTTTGCTAGAATGGTTTTTAGGCACCATTTTGTAATTGAGAGACCCTGACGTACCCCAACAGTGGAAACCCTCATAAAGTGACCCCATTTTGGAAACTACACCCTTCAAAGAATATATTAAGGGGGGTACTGGCCACTTTGACCCCCTAAGCATTTTACGGAATTTGGAAACACTTGGCTATGAAAATGAAAAGTTTTGTTTCTTCCAATAAAATGTTGCTTTAGCCCCAATTTTTTTTATTTGCTTAAGGGGTAACAGGAGAAAAGCCCCCTATAATTTGTTCCTCATTTTCTCCTGAATACGGCAACACCCCATATGTGGTGGTAAACTGCTGTGGGGGCAGATGGCAGGACTCAAAACAGAAGGAGCGCCATATGTTTTTTACAGCACAGATTTTGATGGAATTGTTTTCGGGAGCGATTGATTTTAATTTTTTTGAGTTATTGTCTTATGTGGGGGCTCATTTTTTGCGGGATGAGCTGATGTTTTCATTGGTACCATTTTGGGGTAAATACGCCTTTTTGATCGCCTGCTATTACACTTTTTGTGAGGGAAGAAGGGAAAAAATGGCTATTTTGGCATAGTTTTTTTTAAATTTTTTTATAGCATTAGCCTGGGGGGTCATCTCATGTAATATTTTTATAGAGCAGGTTGTTACGGACGCGACGATACCCAATATGTCCAACTTTTTTATTGTTGGAAAGTTTTACACATTAGATGCATTTTTGAACAGAATAAAATCTTTTTTTTTGTGTTGCCATTTTCAGAGAGCCATATTTTTTTCAGCTTTCAGGCGATTGTCTCAGGTAGGGTACCGTTTTTGCGGGACAAGATGGCGGTTTGATTGATACCATATTGGGGTAAATACACCTTTTTGATCGCCTGCTATTACACTTTTTGTGAGGGAAGAGGGGAAACAAATGGCTATTTTGGCATAGTTTTTTTAAAAAAATTTTTATAGCATTCGCCTGGGGGGCCATCTCATGTAATATTTTTATAGAGTGGGTTGTTATGGACGTGGCGATACCTCACATGTTTATATATAGTGTTTTCTTTATTTTTAATGAATAAAAATGGGGAAAAAATTGATTTTTTTTTAACTTTTTTTTTTACTTTTTTTTTTTTTTTACACTTTTTTCACTCAGACCCACTTGGTTCTTGAAGAACCAGTGGGTCTGAGGGCTGTATAATACACTGCAGTACACTGTATAGTGTACTGCAGTGCATTTTCATTCATTGTAAGACTGATCAAGCTCCTGCCTTTAGCAGGAGCTTGAACAGGCTTACCTCTACCATGGCAAGCCAGACGAAAGCGTCTGGTTGCCATGGTAACCATCGGGACGCTGCCACAGCAGAGCAGCATCCCGATGGGAGGGAGGGAGCTCTCTCCCTCGCCACACCATCGGAGCGCTGCTGCAGCGCCCAATGGGGGAGGGAGGGAGCGCCCTCCCTGTTAACCCTTATACAGCTGACACTCGATGTTGATGGCAGCGGCTCAGGAACGGAGCTGCCGCCGTCACATAAAGCATTGGAGCACACAAGGGGGCAGGGGGCACAAATGGGGGCATGGCCAGAGAGTATAGTAAGGAGGGGGGAAAAACTAAACAGAAGGGGCACGGCTTGCCCATAAGAGGCACGGCGGAGGAGAGGCGGGGCCGGCCGAGGAGAGGCGCGGCCGGCCGAGAAGAGGCATGGCTGGCCCATCAGGTACACACCAGCCATATCAGAGGGCACAGATGGGGGCACAGATTGGGGGCACAAATTACCTGATACCTGATTTCAGGCTCTGGTCTGCAGAGTGCAGATCAGAGCCTGGACTCGGCATTTTTACACTGCCGCGATCCGATTGGTTAGTTTGCACAGACTAACCAATCGGATCGATCGCCGGCAAGGGACCACTCTGATTGGTCCCTTGCCGGCATTGCTGGGCTTTGCACTGTCTGTGACAGTGGCAGTGCAGTGATAGAAGCTTTAATCCAAGCGTTTTGCAGCGCTTGGATTAAAGAGCTGCCAGAACGTTTATATACGTGCTATCTGCACGGGGTATGTGCAGATAGGACGTATATAGCCGTATGGCTGACGTGAAGGGGTTAATCAAAGGTAGAGCAGCAGTCACCAACATTAGGAAAGTTTTAACTATACTAGATAGAACTAAGCGCTGTCCCCAACCAGATGAATATCTAACATTACTTAGATTCTGAAAAAGCATTTGACGTAATCCTGGTTGGGGGCAGTGCTCCACAAAGTGAACATACAGAACAATGTAAGATAATTTCTGAACGCCTATTAAAACCCATGGCCAGAATACATAGATCAGAGCTCTTATCTCCTAAATTTGAATTATATAAAGGAACAAGACAGCAATGTCCCCTATCCCCACCCCTCTTTGATTTGGCCAAAGAGCCATTAGCAAGATCTTTAGGACTATCACAACTATACAAAGGAATCAATATTAACAAAAATAAATAAATAAACAAACAAAAAAAAAAACAGGTAAACTAGCTAAATTCACAGATGACATAATATTATTTAAGTCACAACCACAAAAACAATTTAAAGAAGTACTAACACATATTCAAGACTTAGACAAAATTGCAGGATTCTATATTAACATAACTAAAAGTGAATTATTAGAACTAAAATCATAAATCCAGTTCTGGCCTCAGAAAGTCATAAATCTAAAACCTGTTTCCAAACACATCACTTATTTAGGGATAAAAATTGGATGTACCTCTGACACAATACATAAATTAAACTACCCACCTCTATTCAAAAAATAAGAGAAGAATTACAAAAATGGGGACATTTACCGCTATCATTAATGGTACAATGTCATCTACTAAAAATGATAACTTTTCCAAAATTTTTACCTATACTGTATCATTAGAACATGCAGATATAAGAAAAATATACACAAAATTTCTATGGCAGAGAAAAAAACATAAATTGTACTACAAAAACTAATGTAATGAGGAAGTCCATTATGGAAGCGCTCACTAGTATGCATTAGGTGAAGGGAGCGGGGAAGAAGTGCTGCAAGCGCTTTCCATACTCACCTTCCCTGGTCTTCTTGCTAGGGCCGGCGCTGCACTGTCCTGACCCCAGTACAGCGTCAGGACGTAGTGCGCGCACTATGACCTCACGCTGCATGCAGTCAGGTGACAGTGTAGTGGTGTCCAGAAGACAAGGGAGCACAACTTCTAAAGACACCACCGGACCCGGAGCGGAACCGCGGCACAGGGGAGGTAAGAGGTAAAGTTTTTTATTTTAGTCTGATGTAGGTCTGAAAGGGCTGATCTGAGGTCTGATGAGGGTCTGAAAGAAAAGTGCTGTTCTGAGGTCTGTTGGGGGTCTGACATGGAGGGCTGGTATGGGGGTCTGATGTGATGTCCTGATATTTATGGGGTTCTGATATGAGGTCTGATGAAACATATTTTTTTTCTTATTTTCCTACTCTAAAATCTAGGGTACGTCTTATCATCGGGTGCGTCTCATAAAGTGAAAAATTCAGTATGTATTTGACAAAAAAAAACAACATACTATGATCACGAAAAGGCTGATAAAAATCAAATGTTCTGATTATGATTGAAAACTTCAATGAAAAGAATTTAAAAAATACAGACAGGTGAGAACATATACAGCACGAGACTTATAAGGGAAAAGTGACTGTAACAGAGGTGAAGGATGATGAAAAGAGTCACCATTGAGCAGATCCTGATGATACTCACATGTGGCCTCTATCACTGGAGCAGACGTCTGGCTGCAGCTCCCACTGACTGTCTGTACAGTGACTGTATATTCTCTGCCGGGTAGTAATCCTGTGAAATTCACTTGTGTAGTACTAACTGATATTGTCCTATTCACGGCTCCTGTTAAACTGATGGTATAATTATCCACTTTTCCTGCTGGTTTTGTCCAATTGACTCCAAGAAAATCAACCGACTTGTAATTGGTCAGTGAGAGGCTGGAAACTTGTCCAGGAACTGAGAATATCACAAATCACAGACTGGTTAGTAATGAAACACTTAAAGGGGTCATTTAAGTATTTAAAATTGAGGACATAATTGTGTCTGTAGCACCGTCACTTTATAGCTATGGATACACGGCGAGATGAGTCGTTCGACATGAAGTTGTTGTTGTCACATTGAGAATAATTTCTTATGACTGTCAGTGGGGTCATCATCCAATACACTGTGACGTGACAGTCACACAAAGTCCAGACAGATGGATTTTTGGTTGCAGGTTCCAAATCACATGTGACTTTGCCATCACAGACCACAATACACAATGTGTACCACTGCGACCTGCCTGTGACTGTTCTGCATGTTGGTTGTGTTTTTACAGCCAAATCACTATTCTGAGACTTGCTATCACACAACACATGTCACAGTGCAGCCCGTTGTGCGATGTCAGCCAGTACAGAGATATACTGCTTAAAGAGTATAGTTCAGCTGGAATAATTATAGAGGTAAATAAGGTACAAGGGCGCTTGACAGGATGTAAGTGGCTCGGACACTTTTCTAATCACTGCCTGTTACAGAAGTTAAAGGAACAAAAAAATAAATCTTTATTTGTATATCAATATAAAATGTGAAAAGACCACCCTAAAAGGTATAAGGCTAATATAAAACACAAATTGTATTCCCTCCTGACCTCGGCCAATAATGTACATGGCCAAGCCCTATATTGTAAGTCCCGCCCAGCCAGCAGCGCTCGGTAGATGAACAGGGCTTACAGAGGCTTGTCCAGGCCCCTGCCCCTGATTGGCGCTCGCAGCTCCCTGGACACACCTGCCCCTGATTGGCGCTCGCAGCTCCCTGGACACACCCTTTGGGGAGGGTCTTCCTCCTTACGTTGTGGGCCTGTGATGCGCACGCTCACGGCCACACTAGCGCCAGACGCTGCACCACAGACCTCTAGTGTGGTTGCTGCCTTGTACCTGCTATTATATCAATAGGGCTCCTGATAAAACTGTAATGTGGAAACGCGTCGAGCCTACTTACTTGCACCTCCGCTGACTGCCAGCATCGGCAGAGTGTGTCCCATAGTGTCCTGGTCCAGGGGGAGTAATGGACGTGTGCTCAGTGTAGGGAGCTATAGTCCATCTCCCTGAATGTCAAACTGGATAGAGGGGATTAGAATTTAAGTGTTGGGCATCATAAAGATCAATTGCCCAGGTTACTGCTAGCACTGTGGGGTTCACTGTGTTACTTACCACTGAAGCCCGGGTACCAGTGACATCGTGGTACTGTGAGACACTGTATTGATATCAGTGTCTACCCCGAATACTGGCATTTCTCTAGTGAGGTCTAATGATCACAGTTGGGTGTGATTTAAGGCACCTTGGATCATATTCCTCCACACCTTAGTGGATGCACTGCAGCTGCACCACAGAGTGTAGAACCGGTATTCTGATTTACTTTGGTACTGCATTTATGTTTTGGCCAAAGCTACCCATACATATGGGCCATTGTGCACACCAGTTTACCCCAATATCAAGTCTTCTGTAGTACTCTCCTAGACCCATCAGCCTTGCTCTAATATAGGGGTTGGCCATCTACATTATTGGCCGAGATCAGGAGGGAATACAATTTGTGTATTATATTAGCCTGATACCTTTTAGGGTGGTCTTTTCTCGTTTTATATTGATATACAAATAAAGATTTATTTTTTTCCTTTAACGTCTGTAACAGGCAGTGATTAATATTTTTTTCAGATGTACACCTTTATATCTTCTCCCGTGATTTCGGACACTTTTCTATTAAAAATTTGACTGAACAACAATTTTCATCATATTTTCAACAAATGGCATACTGTGAACACATTGGTATTACCTGTGCAGGTAGATCGTGACACCGGGTCTGACTCAGTGATGTCATCAGCAGCTCTCGTATACACCATGAATGTATATGTTTCTCCGGCCGTCAGATTCATTATTGTCGCTGATTCACTTCTCACTATTGTATCATTTATCATTCCTGATGATGAGGGGACAATGGTCTGGACTCTGTAGCTGTAAGACGTCTGATTCTCATCAGGTTTACTCCACGTCAGAGACACAGAAGATGAGGTCACATTACTGATCTGCAGAAACTTTACCGACATCGGTTCTGGAATAAAGGAAGTACAAACATTCAGTATCGATACAGAATGAGGGTAAAACGTGCAGTGTTCTCTAATAGGTAATCACTGCTCTAAACCTGAAGATCCAGGGTTGTAATTAGAGCCAGGAGACCAAACTGCAGCCTCATCACTTAGGGAAAATATGGACTATTTTACACAGGTACATGGAACATTACTATATCCAGGATCAAAGGTGTGTTAAATTCAATGTTTTTTTCTTAAGTGGCTATTCATAAGGACACATAAAATACAGATGTGTAAAAAAAAAGCAGCATGCACTACTTTAATCTATTTTGGGAATAGAAAACACTCAATGAAGTTTTTGGTGAGCGTTCAAAATATAGCTACAGCTCTATATTATCTGTATGTTGTCAATATCACATCTGCATGTCAGCCATATTGCTTCTATATTTCTAAGGGGCTGTCTTATCTAATAGTATTTCCTTTTTAAAAGACAGTCCATCAGATTTCAGGTCTACAAGGTCTTGTTCATATCAATATCGTGGCCTCCATTGCAGATTCCGTAAAAAAGGGGGAGAAATAAGCCTTGCATGGGGGACTTATTTCTCTGCTGAAAAAGCAAACACCTGAACAGAAACCGAATTGACCCTATTATAGTCAATGGAATTTGTTTGGTTCCATTCAGGTGAGTTATGTGCAAAATCCAGCTCCTCTGTTATGTTCATTGTTCTGCTCCTATAACTCAGCAAAACAAGGAAATGCATTAGCGGTGGTGTGAAGGAGCCCTAAGGTTGCTGTAATTGACAGGGGGTTTGCTTGAATGTTATCCTGGTTTACAAGAAGAACTCTTCTTCAAGTACATGACATTCAGCATTATCTCAAACACAAAATGATGGAGCACGTTACTCTGAGAAACCCACATAAATATTCTTTAAAGGGGTTCTCTGGGATTAACATATTGATGGCCTATCTTCAGGATAAAACATCTATATCACATTGGTGAAGGTCCCACTCCAGGGAACCCCACCGATCAGCTGCATGAAGAGGCTGCAGCGTTTGAGATTACGTAGGATTCTTCCTAGGCCAAGTGACATCATGTCTCTCTATGAAGTGGCCTAGGAGCAGTTCTGCTCCATTCAAGTCAATGGGACTAAGCTACGATACTAAGCACAGCTGCTATCCAAAGCACTGCTAACTGTCTGGTAAGCTGTGAGGAGAACGCGTCCTTCTCAAACAGCTAATCGGCTGAGATACTGGGAGTTGGACTTCTGCCGTTCTCATATTGATGACTTATACTGAGGATAGGTCATCAATGTAAATCCTGGCAAATCCATTTAAGCAAAATGTTCAACATATGTTCCTAGCTTCTCTTATTAACAGACTCTACTTTTCATGAAAACTCTTTCAAAATCCTTTCCTCTACCTTTTCCTTTCCGTTCCTCAGCTCCATCTCCATTTTCTCTGTAGTATTCCTCACATCATGTCACATTTTATAAAAAGTTGCAAACAATCATGAGAAAACCTACTTGTATAGACAGATGTGCTGACAGGTGAACTCGGATACCCCTTGACTCCGACTGTGACCACAGTAATGCTGTAGTTAGTCCCTGAGGTAAGGTTCTGAAGGGAGACATTTGCTGCGTTGCTCGTCACAATTATGTTAGTTGATGGGAACATCCCATAGCTGATATTATATGACTTAGTCACACCGGTCATATTTACTGGCTCTGTCCAAGATAACGTCAGATTCTTAGTTCCGATGCTGATAAAGGATAAGTTTCCAGGTTGGGTTGGATCTGCACAAACAACAACAATACAGACAGGTGAGAACATATACAGCACATGACTTATAAGGGGAAAGTGACTGTAACAGAGGTGACGGAGGAGGAAAAGAGTCACCATTGAGCAGATCCTGATGATACTCACATGTGGCCTCTGTCACTGGAGCAGACGTCTGGCTGCAGCTCCCACTGACTGTCTGTACAGTGACTGTATATTCTCTGCCAGGTAGTAATCCTGTGACATTCACTTGTGTAGTACTAGCTGATATTGTCTTATTCACGGCTCCTGTTAGACTGACATTATAATTAACCACTTTTCCTGATGGTTTTGTCCATGTGGCTCCAAGAAAATCAACCGACTTGTAATTGTTCAGTGAGAGGCTGGAAACTTGTCCAGGAACTGAGAATATCACGAATCATAGACTGGTTAGTTATTCAATACTTAAAGGAGTAATTTAAGTATTTAACATTGATGACATATTTGTGTCTATAGCACCAACGTCACTTTATGGATAGGGCTACACGGTAACATGAGTTGCTCAACATGAAGATCACATCGTCACATTTGGAATAACTTCTTATGACTGTCAGTAGGGTCACCATGTAATAGACCATGACATGACAGTTGCACAAAATCCAGACAGTTGGATTTTTGGTTGCAGATTTCAAATCACATGTGACTTCACCGTCACAGACCACAATACACAATGTGTACCACTGCGACCTGCCTGTGACTTTTCTCCATTTTGGTTGTGTTTTTAAAGCCAAATCATTTTCTGAGACTTGCTATCACACAACACATGTCACAGTGTAATCCGTTGTGTGATGTCAGCCAGTACAGAGATATACTGCTTAACAAGCATAGTTCAGATTCAATAAATTTTTATTGATTTTTAAAAATATTATAGATT
>ONZH01010700.1:0-16845 GCA_900303285.1 Rhinella marina
GGGGGGAAGGGGGGGTGAGGGGTGCACAGATAAGGGCCAGGGTGGCGTACACAGGGGAGCAGAGACAAGAACCAGAGAGGCGCAGACAAAGAGGGAGTGGGGCCACAGATAAGGGCCCAGGGGCGCAGACCAGGAAGAAGGCGTACAAAGACAAGGGTCAGATCCCAGGGGTGCAAGACAGGGGCCAGGTAGGCACAGCCAAAGGGGCGCAGATAAGAGCCAGGGGCTGCATTGAAAGGGCCAGGGTGGTGCACAGAGCAGGGTCAAGGGCAAGGTCTGGGGGGGGGGGGGTCGCACAGATAAGGGCCAGGGTGTCATTAATAGGTTCTTCTTTATTTTGGCGAGGTATCGTATCAGTATCGAGTATCGTGATACTTTTGTACGTATCGGTATCGAACTCAAAATTCTGGTATCGTGACAACCCTAGTAACTTGCTTCACTTTCAACTACCTCACCCCCCGACACCTGTGTCTCGCCATTGTCCACCACCTCCTCAGACAACACTGGTAAATCCCACTGTCAGCACACTGAGACTTCAAAAGGTTTTGCCGAATTGGGGCAGAGAATGTTCTGGGGTAGCACATCAGAGAAGGGGTGACTACGGGGTTCCAGGGAGTACGTGACCACATGCAATCTCCATCCAAAAAGTCATACTGAGGCTAGCCACCATGCTTTACACTGCAATCCTATTACTGAGGCTCACCACCATGCTTTACACTGCAATCTTATTGAAAGACAGACAATCAGGGGTTCACCGCCAGGTTGTCAGGCAGCATTTTTAAGTGGGTCACCATTACCATGTCCCTGAAAATTGCCTTGGGGTCATCACCAGACTATTGGCCAGATTTAGAAAAAATGGTGCAATTAGGCAGCCTCAGAGGCATCCCTACATGCTGCCCCTGGTGTTTCCTGTCCATTTCCGTGGTGTTTCCATCTTTTTCTGAGGTTTTCACATGTTGGGACAAACTTGACTGTGCAGAACCTTTGGCCTCTGCAAAAATATTCGGGTCTCCCATAGACTTTAATGGGATTCGTGATTCGGCTCGAACCCACGAATCCCGCAGAAAATTCGGGCAGAATTCCGAATCCCCGAATATTTTAGGATTCGATCAACTCTGGTTATTAAACATGATTGGACAGAGGGAATAAGCCGTTTCCAAATATATAAAAGAATATAGTAATAAATATAGAATGAAACATAAAATAAACAATTTTATGGACTCTCACAATGACATCCATAGTGTCTCCATGCCAGTGTCATCCACAGTGCCCCCATAACAGTGACATCCTTAGCGACCCCATAACAGTGACATGCGCAGTGGCTGGATTGTTATGAAAACCAAGTGTAAAAAAGTGTGTAAGTCAGTGAGGCGAAAACTGAAGGACTGGTGATTTTCTGTTGGCTAATATGGTGAATGTGATGGTGCCTTGATCACTTTAATGTCGGTATCTTTTTTGTTTGTAACCTCAAGTCTTAGAGGGCTGAAACCTGGTCATCTGATTAAGCTATATGCCAAATTTGGTGCAAATTGGTCTAATTGTTTGGCCCTGCATAAAGTCCAGACAACAGAAATAGTTTTCTATATATGTTATGCAGCATTCACACATCAGTGATTTCCATCAGTTATTTTGAGCCAAAACCAGGTGCGGCTCTAAACACAGAACAGGTGTAGATTGTTCCCTTATGCCTTATGTTTGTGGAGACTCCAGTCCTGGTTTTGGCTCACAATCACCGATAGAAATCATAGCTAATGTGTTAATGTGAAATATCATAGTATCTAAGGGGTTTATCACCTGATGGAGACCAAAAGACACTCTGGGAGACTATGGGTTTGTTAAACGTATGTTAACTGCTTTACTAAAATGTATCTAGATTTAAAAAGTAAATGACTGTCACAGCATTTGATAAAGGATATATTGCAATAATTTGCTAAAATATCACCTTTATCAATATTAGAATCTGCAGCATCGTATAAAGGCATCTGTGACATTCATAGAAGATCAATATTCAAACCTGAAGAAACCACATTCAGTTGCAATCACATCATATGCACTTGCTTTGGCTGGAAGACTAAAGGATCCACAGAAGCTTCTGTCTGTGGCAAAAGGTAAGGTTTATGTACTGAAGGTAGTTAGAGGGTTACCTGCACTTGGAAAGATCTGAATATATTCTACAGCAAACAGAAGAGCTGACAGATCCTCTATACTACACCACACATGAGAGCTGACAGATCCTCTATACTACACCACACAGGAGAGCTGACAGATCCTCTAAACTACACCACACAGGAGAGCCGACAGATCCTCTATACTACACCACACAGGAGAGCTGACATCCTCTATACTACACCACACAGGAGAGCTGACAGATCCTCTATACTACACCACACAGGAGAGCTGACAGATCCTCTATACTACACCACACAGGAGAGCTGCCAGATCCTCTATACTACACCACACAGGAGAGCTGACAGATCCTCTATACTACACCACACAGGAGAGCTGACAGATCCTCTATACTACAACTCACAGGAGAGCTGATAGATCCTCTATACTACACCACACAGGAGAGCTGACAGATCTTCTATACTACACCACACAGGAGAGCTGACAGATCCTCTATACTACACCACACAGGAGAGCTGACAGATCCTCTATACTACACCACACAGGAGAGCTGACAGATCCTCTATACTACACCACACAGGAGAGCTGTCAGATCCTCTATACTACACCACACAGGACAGATACTCTATAATACACCACACAGGAGAGCTAACAGATCCTCTATACTATACCACACAGGAGAGCCGACAGATCCTCTATACTATACCACACAGGAGAGCCGACAGATCCTCTATACTATACCACACAGGAGAGCTGACAGATCCTCTATACTACACCACACAGGAGAGCTGACAGATCCTCTATACTACACCACACAGGAGAGCTGACAGATCCTCTATACTACACCACACAGGAGAGCCGACAGATCCTCTATACTATACCACACAGGAGAGCCGACAGATCCTCTATACTACACCACACAGGAAAGCCGACAGATCCTCTATACTACACCACACAGGAGAGCTGACAGATCCTCTATACTACACCGCACAGGAGAGCTGACAGATCCTCTATACTACACCACACAGGAGAGCTGACAGATCCTCTATACTACACCACACAGGAGAGCTGACAGATCCTCTATACTACACCACACAGGAGAGCTGACAGATCCTCTATACTACACCACACAGGAGAGCTGACAGATCCTCTATACTACACCACACAGGAGAGCTGACAGATCCTCTATACTACACCACACAGGAGAGCTGACAGATCCTCTATACTACAACACACAGGAGAGCTGATAGATCCTCTATACTACACCACACAGGAGAGCTGACAGATCCTCTATACTACAACACACAGGAGAGCTGACAGATCCTCTATACTACACCGCATAGGAGAGCTGATAAATCCTCTATACTACACTACTAGAGATGAGCGAGCATACTCGTCCAAGCTTGGTGCTCGTTCGAGTATTAGGGTACTCGTAAGTGCTCGCTGCTCGGACGAGTATCTCACCATGCTCGCGGAAATGGCAACTTCCGCATTGTGCATTTTTGGCGCCTATAAACTCAGCCAATCACAAGCCAGGAGACTCTGCGGTACACCCAGCATCACGTGGGGCCCTTACATGTCGATAGCAGGGGTTGGCTGGCCTGATCAGGTGACCCTGGAATATACTACCGACTGGCCGCGGTGCTCGGCTCAGATGCCGTCTGGATGTCGTTAGGGATAGAGCTGCTGCGTTTCAGGGACAGTGTTAGGGCCTGCATTTAGTTCTTTGTTAGACAGGGATCACCCACAAAGAACCCAACAGCCCTTCTAAGAAAATATAAAAAAATATATATATAAAAAAATAGTTTTTTTGTTGTTTTAGCTCAGTGATACAAATCCATTTCACACAGCTGCGTGGAACCATTCTGTGTGTCACAGTTCAGCTGTCCACTCACTACAATCGGTATTTTCTGTCCAGGTGACACTTTCTGTACGTCACTTAATCCAACAAGGTCTTTTGCTCTCACGTATATAGCTTGATCACAAAAATCTCTGTGCGACATTTGTCTGGGTCGCAGTCAAAATAGCCACCGTCAGCAGGGTGTGAGTTAGGTCTACGATAGTTTCTGCACGTCACGTTAAAAAAAAAAACTAAACTAAAAAAAAAAATACAAAAAAAAAAAAATATATTAAAAAAATAGTTTCTTTGTTGTTTTAGCTCAGTGATACAAATCCATTTCACACAAGTGCGTGGAACCATTCTGTGTATCACAGTTCAGCTGTCCACTCACTACAATACGTATTTTCTGTCCAGTTGACACATTCTGTACATCACTTAATTAAACCAGACTGAACAAGTTTGTGGGTTTCAGTACAGCAGGCCCATTTATTATTTTTTTTATATATAATACACTTATATACAGAAAATGTTGAACCCCAGGGCTTAGGGTCGAGGACGAGGGCGTGGGCGTGGGGATTCAATTAATGCAGGGGGCAGAGGCCGTGGTCCTGGGCAGGGTGAGACAGTACCTGCTGAAGAGGGAGCAGGGGAACGCCGCAGAGCTACACTCCCTAGCTTCATGTCTCAACTTACAGGGACACGTGGTAGAGGACTGTTGAAACCACAACAGTGCGAACAGCTGATGTCGTGGATTGCGGACAATGCTTCAAGTAATTTGTCCACCAGTCAGTCTTCCACGCAGTCCACCCACTTTACCCAAGGGAGCACTCCTCTGGCTCCTCCACCTCAAACTCCTTCCCCCCAGTCTGCCCCCTCCCAGGAAAATTTGGAATGCGATCCTGCATACTCTGAGGAACTGTTTTCTGGACCCTTCCCAGAGTCACAAACCACGTCTCAGGTTTCTGCTGACCTCGTTCCCGATGTCCAAGTTTTCCAACTGTCGCAGTCTGTGGGTGATGATGATGATGATGATGATGACAATGTTGACTTAGTGAAAGAAGTTTGTAAAGAGGTGTCGGACGATGAGGAGATACGGTTGTCAGACAGTGGTGAAGTTGTTGTCAGGGCAGGAAGTCCGAGGGGGGAGCAGACCGAGGGGGAGCAGATTGAGGAATCGGAGGATAACGAGGTGACTGACCCAAGCTGGGTTGATAAGCCGAGTGAAGACAGTGCTTCTGAGGCGGAGGCGAGTGCTGCACCAGAACAGGTTGTAAGAGGCAGTGGTGTGGCCAGAGGGAGAAGCAGGGCCAGAGCTGGTGCATCAGCAGCAACTGTTTCACGTAGTGAAGCTCCCGTGGCGAGGCCTAGATGTTCGCAAATCTGGAGGTTCTTTAAAGAAAGTGAGGATGACCGACGGACTGTGGTGTGCAACCTGTGCCACACCAGGATCAGCAGGGGTGCCACCACTACTAGCTTAACCACCACCAGCATGCGCAGGCATATGAGTGCTAAACACCCCACTCAATGGAACCAAGGCCGTTCACCACCTCCTGCGGGTCATACCACTGCTCCTTCCCCTGTGTCACTCGCTGCCTCTGCTAGTCAACCCCCTGCCCAGGACCCCGGCACGAGCGCCTCCCGCCGGAAAACCACACCTTCGCCTCCACGATCCTCCACGGTGCCCACCAATGTGTCCCAGCGCAGCGTTCAGCTGTCTTTACAGCAGACGCTGGAGCGCAAGAGGAAATACAGTTCCACCCACCCACATGCCCAAGCCCTCAACGTCCACATCTCCAAATTGCTGAGCCTGGAGATGCTGACCTATAGGCTGGTAGAGACCGAGGCCTTTCGCAATCTCAAGGCGGTGGCTGCCCTTTGGTATTCGGTCCCCAGCCGCCACTATTTTTCCCGATGTGCCGTCCCAGCCCTACACCAGCACGTGTCACAGAACATCATCCGTGCCCTGACCAACGCTGTTTCTGAGAAGGTCCACCTAACCACGGACACGTGGACAAGTGCTGCCGGGCAGGGACACTATATCTCACTGACGGCACATTGGGTTAACTTGGTGGAGGCTGGGACCGAGACTGACCCTGGGGCCGCTCATGTACTGCCCACACCGAGGATTGCGGGGCCTACCTCGGTCACGGTCTCTCAGACGTACTATGCCTCCTCCTCCGACCCCTCCTCCTCCTCCTCCACCGAATTACCATCCGTGGGCACGGCGCCTTCAGTCGGTAGCTCTAGGCGCAGCAGCAGTGCCGTGGGTAAACGCCAGCAGGCGGTGCTCAAACTGCTGAGCTTAGGTGACAAAAGGCACACCGCCCAAGAGCTGTTACAGGGCATCACGGCACAGACCGATGTGTGGCTGGCACCGCTGAACCTCAAGCCAGGCATGGTTGTGTGTGACAACGGGCGGAACCTGGTGGCGGCTCTGCAACTCAGCAGACTGACACATGTGCCATGCCTGGCCCACGTGTTCAATCTAATAGTTCAGCGGTTCCTCAAGACATACCCCAATCTGTCTAATTTGCTCACCAAGGTGCGCCGCATCTGTGCGCATTTCCGCAAGTTGACCACAGATGCTGCCACTTTCAGGGCAGCGCAGCACCGCCTACAACTGCCCGCTCACCTACTGTTGTGTGACGTGCCCATGAGATGGAATTCGACATTAAACATGTTATCCAGAGTTTACCAGTAGAGATGAGCGAGTAGTGTTCGATCGAGCCGGTATTCGATCGAATACTACTCTATTCGGCATACTCGATTTCGATCGAGTACAACAGCGATGGCGCACTTAGAATTCGTTTCCCCTCCCACCTTCCCTGGCGCTCTTTTTCCACCAATCACCATGCAGGGGGGGTATGACAGACCCGCGGAGCACGCTGGCAGCGCGAAAACGGCGTCTACATGGATTGGCTGGAAAAACCACGTGACCTCGAATATTAATAACTCAGGTCTTCCTGCTCGTTCGCATATGCTGCGTGAACTTAGTCAGGGACAGAGGCTGGAGAAGGGAGAGATAGGTTTTAGCTGTTGGACAGGCAGGAGCGTGATTAAAAGCCCTTATCAGGGCTACTATAGTGCAGTACAGTGATAGCTTTACTACTATATACACTCTGCAGAGAACGGCTGCTGTATTCAGGGATAGCTGCTGGAGTAGGGACAGAGAGAGGCATTAGTGGTGTATTAGGTGCTCTGCTACATACCAAACTATATTTGGCACTACTGTTCTGCGTTCTTTTTGGCTGCAAAACCCTGTTATATACCTAGTGTGTATATGCACCATCTGATCTTCTGGCAGTATACGGCTGTGTACATTTTTTTTTTTTAAATACAGTTTCTTTGGCTCTAGTGTTCTGGGTTCTGTGTGCCTGCAATACCCTTTTTGTATACCAGGTGTAAATACCCACTGTCTGACCTGTTAGTACACGGCTGTGTACTCAGACATATTTAAAAAAAAGTCCAGTTATTTGGCACCTGTATTGTGCGTTCTGCGTGCCTGCAAAACTCTTCTATATACGTGCTGTTAATACCCACCGTCTGACCTGTTAGTACACAGCTGTGTAATCAGACATATTTAAAAAAAAGGCCTTTTATTTGGCACCTGTATTGTGCGTTCTGCGTGCCTGCAAAACTCTTCTATATAAGTGCTGTTAATACCCACCGTCTGACCTGTTAGTACACAGCTGTGTAATCAGACATATTTAAAAAAAAGGCCTTTTATTTGGCACCTGTATTGTGCGTTCTGCGTGCCTGCAAAACTCTTTTATATACGTGCTGTTAATACCCACCGTCTGACCTGTTAGTACACGGCTGTGTAATCAGACATATTTAAAAAAAAGTCCTTTTATTTGGCACCTGTACTGTGCGTTCTGCGTGCCTACAAAACTCAATTATATACGTGGTGTTAATACACACCGTCTGACCTGGTAGTACACGGCTGTGTACCTAGAAATATTTTTAAAAAAAGTCCTTTTATTTGGCACCTGTATTGTGCGTTCTGCGTGCCTGCAAAACTCTTTTTTATACGTGGTGTTAATACACACCGTCTGACCTGGTAGTACACGGCTGTGTACCTAGAAATATTTAAAAAAAGTCCTTTTATTTGGCACCTGTATTGTGCGTTCTGCGTGCCTGCAAAACTCTTTTATATACGTGCTGTTAATACCCACCGTCTGACCTGTTAGTACACGGCTGTGTAATCAGACATTTAAAAAAAAGTCCTTTTATTTGGCACCTGTACTGTGCGTTCTGCGTGCCTGCAAAACTCTTTTATATACGTGCTGTTAATACCCACCGTCTGACCTGTTAGTACACGGCTGTGTAATCAGACATATTTAAAAAAAAGTCCTTTTATTTGGCACCTGTACTGTGCGTTCTGCGTGCCTGCAAAACTCTTTTATATACGTGCTGTTAATACCCACCGTCTGACCTGTTAGTACACGGCTGTGTAATCAGACATATTTAAAAAAAAGTCCTGTTATTTGGCACCTGTACTGTGCGTTCTGCGTGCCTACAAAACTCTTTTATATACGTGGTGTTAATACACACCGTCTGACCTGGTAGTACACGGCTGTGTACCTAGAATATTTTAAAAAAAAGTCCTTTTATTTGGCACCTGTATTGTGCGTTCTGCGTGCCTGCAAAACTCTTTTATATACGTGGTGTTAATACACACCGTCTGACCTTGTAGTACACGGCTGTGTACCTAGAAATATTTAAAAAAAAGTCCTTTTATTTGGCACCTGTATTGTGCGTTCTGCGTGCCTGCAAAACTCTTTTATATACGTGGTGTTAATATACACCGTCTGAACTGTTAGTGCACGGCTGTGTACCTAGAAATATTTAAAAAAAGTTCTTTTATTTGGCACCTGTATTGTGCGTTCTGCGTGCCTGCAAAACTCTTTTATATACGTGCTATTAATACCCACCGTCTGACCTGTTAGTACACGGCTGTGTAATCAGACATATTTTAAAAAAAGTCCTGTTATTTGGCACCTGTACTGTGCGTTCTGCGTGCCTGCAAAACTCTTTTATATACATGGTGTTAATACACACCGTCTGACCTGGTAGTACACGGCTGTGTACCTAGAAATATTTTTAAAAAAAAGTCCTTTTATTTGGCACCTGTATTGTGCGTTCTGCGTGCCTGCAAAACTCTTTTATATACGTGGTGTTAATACAACCGTCTGACCTTGTAGTACACGGCTGTGTACCTAGAAATATTTTAAAAAAGTCCTTTTATTTGGCACCTGTATTGTACGTTCTGCGTGCCTGCAAAACTCTTTTATATACATGCTGTTAATACCCACCGTCTGAACTGTTAGTACACGGCTGTGTAATCAGACATATTTAAAAAAAAGTCCTGTTATTTGGCACCTGTACTGTGCGTTCTGCGTGCCTGCAAAACTCTTTTATATACGTGGTGTTAATACACACCGTCTGACCTGGTAGTACATGGCTGTGTACCTAGAAATATTTAAAAAAAAGTCCTGTTATTTGGCACCTGTATTGTGCGTTCTGCGTGCCTGCAAAACTCTTCTATATACGTGCTGTTAATACCCACCGTCTGACCTGTTAGTACACGGCTGTGTAATCAGACATATTTAAAAAAAAGTCCTGTTATTTGGCACCTGTACTGTGCGTTCTGCGTGCCTGCAAAACTCTTTTATATACGTGCTGTTAATACCCACCGTCTGACCTGTTAGTACACGGCTGTGTAATCAGACATATTTAAAAAAAAGTCCTTTTATTTGGCACCTGTACTGTGCGTTCTGCGTGCCTGCAAAACTCTTTTATATACGTGGTGTTAATACACACCGTCTGACCTGGTAGTACATGGCTGTGTACCTAGAAATATTTAAAAAAAAGTCCTGTTATTTGGCACCTGTATTGTGCGTTCTGCGTGCCTGCAAAACTCTTCTATATACGTGCTGTTAATACCCACCGTCTGACCTGTTAGTACACGGCTGTGTAATCAGACATATTTAAAAAAAAGTCCTGTTATTTGGCACCTGTACTGTGCGTTCTGCGTGCCTGCAAAACTCTTTTATATACGTGCTGTTAATACCCACCGTCTGACCTGTTAGTACACGGCTGTGTAATCAGACATATTTAAAAAAAATCCTGTTATTTGGCACCTGTACTGTGCGTTCTGCGTGCCTGCAAAACTCTTTTATATACGTGGTGTTAATACACACCGTCTGACCTGGTAGTACACGGCTGTGTACCTAGAAATATTTTTAAAAAAAGTCCTTTTATTTGGCACCTGTATTGTGCGTTCTGCGTGCCTGCAAAACTCTTTTATATACGTGGTGTTAATACACACCGTCTGACCTTGTAGTACACGGCTGTGTACCTAGAAATATTTAAAAAAAAGTCCTTTTATTTGGCACCTGTATTGTGCGTTCTGCGTGCCTGCAAAACTCTTTTATATACGTGGTGTTAATACACACCGTCTGACCTGTTAGTGCACGGCTGTGTACCTAGAAATATTTAAAAAAAGTTCTTTTATTTGGCACCTGTATTGTGCGTTCTGCGTGCCTGCAAAACTCTTTTATATACGTGCTGTTAATACCCACCGTCTGACCTGTTAGTACACGGCTGTGTAATCAGACATATTTAAAAAAAGTCCTGTTATTTGGCACCTGTACTGTGCGTTCTGCGTGCCTGCAAAACTCTTTTATATACGTGGTGTTAATACACACCGTCTGACCTGGTAGTACACGGCTGTGTACCTAGAAATATTTTAAAAAAAGTCCTTTTATTTGGCACCTGTATTGTGCGTTCTGCGTGCCTGCAAAACTCTTTTATATACGTGGTGTTAATACACACCGTCTGACCTTGTAGTACACGGCTGTGTACCTAGAAATATTTAAAAAAAGTCCTTTTATTTGGCACCTGTATTGTGCGTTCTGCGTGCCTGCAAAACTCTTTTATATACATGCTGTTAATACCCACCGTCTGACCTGTTAGTACACGGCTGTGTAATCAGACATATTTAAAAAAAAGTCCTGTTATTTGGCACCTGTACTGTGCGTTCTGCGTGCCTGCAAAACTCTTTTATATACGTGGTGTTAATACACACCGTCTGACCTGGTAGTACACGGCTGTGTACCTAGAAATATTTAAAAAAAAGTCCTGTTTATTTGGCACCTGTATTGTGCGTTCTGCGTGCCTGCAAAACTCTTCTATATACGTGCTGTTAATACCCACCGTCTGACCTGTTAGTACACGGCTGTGTAATCAGACATATTTTAAAAAAAAGTCCTTTTATTTGGCACCTGTACTGTGCGTTCTGCGTGCCTGCAAAACTCTTTTATATACATGCTGTTAATACCCACCGTCTGACCTGTTAGTACACGGCTGTGTAATCAGACATATTTAAAAAAAAGTCCTGTTATTTGGCACCTGTACTGTGCGTTCTGCGTGCCTGCAAAACTCTTTTATATACGTGGTGTTAATACACACCGTCTGACCTGGTAGTACACGGCTGTGTACCTAGAAATATTTTTAAAAAAAAGTCCTTTTATTTGGCACCTGTATTGTGCGTTCTGCGTGCCTGCAAAACTCTTTTATATACGTGGTGTTAATACACACCGTCTGACCTTGTAGTACACGGCTGTGTACCTAGAAATATTTAAAAAAAAGTCCTTTTATTTGGCACCTGTATTGTGCGTTCTGCGTGCCTGCAAAACTCTTTTATATACGTGCTGTTAATACCCACCGTCTGACCTGTTAGTACACGGCTGTGTAATCAGACATATTTAAAAAAAAAGTCCTGTTATTTGGCACCTGTACTGTGCGTTCTGCGTGCCTGCAAAACTCTTTTATATACGTGGTGTTAATACACACCGTCTGACCTGGTAGTACACGGCTGTGTACCTAGAAATATTTAAAAAAAAGTCCTGTTATTTGGCACCTGTATTGTGCGTTCTGCGTGCCTGCAAAACTCTTCTATATACGTGCTGTTAATACCCACCGTCTGACCTGTTAGTACACGGCTGTGTAATCAGACATATTTAAAAAAAAGTCCTTTTATTTGGCACCTGTACTGTGCGTTCTGCGTGCCTGCAAAACTCTTTTATATACGTGCTGTTAATACCCACCGTCTGACCTGTTAGTACACGGCTGTGTAATCAGACATATTTAAAAAAAAGTCCTTTTATTTGGCACCTGTATTGTGCGTTCTGCGTGCCTGCAAAACTCTTTTATATACGTGGTGTTAATACACACGGTCTGAACTTGTAGTACACGGCTGTGTACCTAGAAATATTTTAAAAAAAGTCCTTTTTTTTGGCACCTGTATTGTGCGTTCTGCGTGCCTGCAAAACTCTTTTATATACGTGCTGTTAATACCCACCGTCTGACCTGTTAGTACACGGCTGTGTAATCAGACATATTTAAAAAAAAGTCTTGTTATTTGGCACCTGTACTGTGCGTTCTGCGTGCCTGCAAAACTCTTTTATATACATGCTGTTAATACCCACCGTCTGACCTGTTAGTACACGGCTGTGTAATCAGACATATTTAAAAAAAAGTCCTGTTATTTGGCACCTGTACTGTGCGTTCTGCGTGCCTGCAAAACTCTTTTATATACGTGGTGTTAATACACACCGTCTGACCTGGTAGTACACGGCTGTGTACCTAGAAATATTTTAAAAAAAGTCCTTTTATTTGGCACCTGTATTGTGCGTTCTGCGTGCCTGCAAAACTCTTTTATATACGTGGTGTTAATACACACCATCTGACCTGGTAGTATACGGCTGTGTACGCCAAATATTGTAACCAAAAAAAAAAAATGCGGAGGGCTAGCGGAATCGGACGTGGACGAGGACGGGGGCGCGGAAATGCTGTTGGGGGCCTTGTTGAAGCCAGTGGGGATACAATGCGTGCTGGTGAGGGGCAGCCAGGATTCCGCTCATCCAGAATCCCTGCCTTTATGGGACAGTTAAGCAGGGGGAGGGTTACACCGCTGTTGAGGCCTGAGCAGTGTGAACAGGTGGTGCAATGGATAGCCGATAGCGCTTCCACACAGTTGTCCACCAGCCAGTCATCCACACAGTCTCACTCTGACCCTCCTTCCTCCACACCTGGCCAACAGAGTCATCCCACCCTTGACCCCTCCCAGGAGCTCTTTTCGGGTCCTTTTTCAGATGTGCCGGAAGAATCCCTGGAGCTACCAGAGGAATTTGTTTGTAGTGATGCCCAACCACTTGAGTATTCGCCATCTCCTGCTGATGTGGACCCTGAACCAGCATCTGTTATCATGAGCGATGATGATGATGAGACGCAGTTGCCATCAAGGGAGGCTGTTGGAATGTCCAGTGGGCAGGAGGAGGAGCAGAGTGAGGAAGTGGAAGAGGAGGTGGTGGATGACGAAATGACCGACCCCACTTGGCCAGGGGTGATGTCCAGCGGGGAAAGCAGTGGAGAGGTGGTGGTCTGCGCAGCACCGAAAAAGGCAGCAAGAGGCAGAGGGATGTCCAGAGGCAGAGGGATGTCCAGAGGCAGAGGGATGTCCACAGGCAGAGGGATGTCCAGAGGCAGAGGACAGTCCAGACAGAGAAGTGAGGCCACAGCCAGCAGGGCCGAAGCTGTTCCCGGCAGCAGGCAGTCGCGCGAAGCTCCCCCATCGAGGCCTCGTACTTCTGTGGTGTGGAGATTTTTTAATGTTTGTGCGGATGACAAACTGAGCGCGGTTTGCACACTCTGCCACTCAAAACTGAGTAGGGGCTCTGAGAAGAGCAATATGACCACCTCAGGCATGCGGCGTCACTTGGAAGTCAAGCACTGGGCTGAGTGGGAGAGAGCAAACGCAATACAACCTGCGCCAGGTCTTCCTGCCACTGCCTCTTCCCCTTTGTTGTGTGCTGCCACTGCGGTCCAGACCTCCAGCCAGGACACCTCCACATCTGCCTCTGCCTCGACTACTTTGGGGCCTTCTCCTGCTGCCTCCCCTTCCCCCGCATCTTCGCCTGCACCTTCACACTCCTCGTCCCATCAACTGTCCATCTCGCAGGCGTTCGACCGCAGGCGGAAGTACGCCTCGAGTCACCCCCAAGCCCAAGCCTTAAACTGCCACATCTCCAAACTGCTGGCCCTGGAGATGTTGCCGTTTAGGCTTGTGGAGACGCAGGCCTTCCGCGACCTGATGGCGGCTGCCGCACCTCGCTATTCCGTCCCCAGCCGCCACTACTTTTCCCGGAGTGCCGTCCCCGCCCTGCACCAGCACGTGTCGCGTAACATCAGGCGGGCCCTGAGGTACGCAGTCAGCGCAAAGGTCCACTTGACCACCGACTCGTGGACAAGCGCTTGCGGCCAGGGACGATACATCTCTTTGACGGCACACTGGGTGAATGTTGTGAAGCGGGGACGGGGTCGCAAAGAGAGACGGCCTACCTACCACCCCCGCCCAAGATTGCCAGCAGGGGTTCTGATAAACCCCCTCCTCCTCCTCCTCCTCCTCTGCCTTAACATCGCCCTCAGCCGCTAGCTGGAAGCGTTGCAGCACTGGCGCGGGGAGACGTCAGCAGGCGGTGCTTAAGCTCATCAGCTTGGGCGACAGGAAGCACAGCGCCCCAGAGGTGAGGGACGCCATATTGCAGCAGACGGAGATGTGGCTGTCGCCGCTGCAGCTAGGACCAGGCATGGTCGTGTGCGATAACGGCCGTAACCTGGTGGCGGCTCTGGAGCTTGCCGAACTCAATCACGTACCATGCCTGGCCCACGTTTTTAATCTGGTAGTCCAAAAATTTCTAAAGACTTACCCCAACCTGGCAGAGCTACTGGTGAAAGTGCGGCGCTTGTGCGCTCACTTTCGGAAGTCAACTGTAGCTGCTGCTAGCTTAAAAAAACTCCAGCAACGCCTCCATTTGCCTGAACATCGGCTGTTGTGCGACCTGCCGACTCGCTGGAATTCCACCTATTCCATGTTGGCCAGGGTGTGTGAGCAGCAGAGAGCATTGATGGAGTACCAGATTATGAATCCACGCGTGCCTCCAACTCAGCTCCCTCAGTTTGCCAACCACGAGTGGCCATGGATGGCAGACATATGCGATGTACTGCGTATCTTTGAGGAGTCCACCAAGAAGGTCAGCAGCGAGGACGCTATAGTGAGCGTAACCATCCCGCTCCTATGCGTCCTTAAAGAATCGCTCATCGCAATAAGGGAGAACGCATTGCACGC
The DNA here is from genome assembly GCA_900303285.1 of Rhinella marina. Lineage (NCBI taxonomy): Eukaryota > Metazoa > Chordata > Amphibia > Anura > Bufonidae > Rhinella > Rhinella marina. The sequence continues at coordinate 15,159 of ONZH01010700.1, forward strand.
AGAGGAGACGGGGGTAGGAGGAGACGCAACGGAGCTACACAGTCAGACCACACTTTTGTCTGCTTCTCGGTGGCAGTTGCAGGAGGAGGAGGAGGATGAGGAGGAGGAGGACGACGTGGAGGTGGCTGTGGAAGAGGAGGAGGATGCTGGCGGCGAGGGTAGCAGTCAGGCTGTGTGCGTCCCATTGGTTCAGCGCGGATGGGGCGGAGAGGAGGCGGAAGAGGAAGAGGAGGAAATGGCAAGTGATCCTTCTGGTGGGGGCAGTGACGTCATGCCTATTCAGAGTCTGGCACACATGGCTGACTTCATGCTGGGCTGCTTTTCCCGGGACACACGTGTTGTCCGGATAGTGGAGAACAAACTGTACTGGGTCTTCGCACTCCTGGACCCCCGGTATAAAGATAACGTCTCCTCTTTTATTCCGGTAGAGGAGAGGACGAATCGATTGCTGGAATACCAGAGGGAACTCGTGCAGAACATGATGGAGATTTTCCCACCCACCATCGCTGGCGGCAGAGAGGAGAGGGTCTCCCAGAGTCCCACAACATCGATCAGGCCCACAGCCACCAGGGGAACACTCTCCAAGGTGTGGGACACGTTCATGGCACCCCCTCGTGCAACTTCCATCACTGCGGGGCCCGCTATCAGCAGGAGGGACAAGTATCGGCGGATGTTGCGGGAGTACCTGGCAGACCGTACCCCTGTCCTCCCCGATCCCTCGGCGTCCTACACTTACTGGGTCTCCAAGTTGGACACGTGGCTGGAACTGTCCCTGTACGCCTTGGAGGTGCTTGCCTGCCCTGCCGCCAGCGTGCTATCAGAAAGGGTGTTCAGCGCAGCCGGGGGCATTATAACCGATAAGCGCAGCCGCCTGTCAACCGACAGTGCCAACAGGCTGACGCTAATCAAATGAACAGCAAGTGGATTGACCCGGACTTTGCTTCTCCAACAGTGGAAAGCAGCCAAAAGTGAAGTGCCATCTGTATGAAGTGCCATTTCCTCCTCCACCACCTCCTCCTTAACCGCCGTAGAATTGCTCCGTAAAAAAAAAAATATATATTTATGGCTCACCTCTTGGGCCTACAAGCAATTTTTATCATGGCTCACCTCTTGGGCCTACAAGCAATTTTTATCATGGCTCACCTCTTGGGCCTACAAGCAATTTTTATCATGGCTCACCTCTTGGGCCTACAAGCAATTTTTATCATGGCTCACCTCTTGGGCCTACAAGCAATTTTTATCATGGCTCACCTCTTGGGCCTACAAACAATTTTTATTATGGCTCACCTCTTGGGCCTTAATACAATTTTTAAGAGGTCTCACCTCTTTGGCCTCCACTTAATTTTTTCGAGGGCTCACCTCTTGGGCCTCCATATAATTTTTTCGAGGGCTCACCTCAATCTAACTTTGCGCACTCATTAAAATATTTTCACAACAAGGACCTAAGAGCCCTCGATGGGAGAGCTTTGTGTGGGGGCCTGTTATAGGGAAGAGATGCTGCCCTGCGGGCTCTAGCCTGCCTTCTCCATGAGCCTCTGGCCAGCCCACGGCCTCTTCCTGCCTTTTGCGGTCCTACGCATCCCTCAACATCCCCACTGCTTTACCTGCTAGACATGACACTGGGCCAGGTCGGGTCACTGACTTCGTCATACTCAACCACCTCCTCTTACACTGCCTCATTTTGCTC
>ONZH01010701.1:0-63643 GCA_900303285.1 Rhinella marina
GTACTAAGTGATCAGACGGTGTGTATGAACACCAGGTATGAGAAATTACTTTGCAAGAGAAACGCACAGTACAGTTGCCAATTGAAAGGCTATATATTGGATATTTCAAGGTACACAGCCGTGTACTAAGTGATCAGACGGTGTGTATGAACACCAGGTATGAAAATTACTTTTGCAAGAGAACGCACAGTACAGTTGCAATTGTAAGGCCTATATATTGTATATTTCAAGGTACACAGCCGTGTACTAAGTGATCAGACGGTGTGTATGAACACCAGGTATGAGAAATTACTTTGCAAGAGAACGCACAGTACAGTTGCCAATTATAATGCCTATATATTGGTATTTTCAAGGTACACAGCCGTGTACTAAGTGATCAGACGGTGTGTATGAACACCAGGTATAGAAATTACTTTGCAAGAGAACGCACAGTACAGTTGCCAATTGATAAGGCCTATATATTGTATATTTTCAAGGTACACAGCCGTGTACTAAGTGATCACACGGTGTGTATGAACACCAGGTATGAGAAATTACTTTGCAAGAGAACGCACAGTTACAGTTGCCAATTATAATGCCTATATATTGTATTTCAAGGTACACAGCCGTGTACTAAGTGATCACACGGTGTGTATGAACACCAGGTATGAGAAATTACTTTGCAAGAGAACGCACAGTACAGTTGCCAATTATAATGCCTATATATTGTATTTTTCAAAGGTACACAGCCGTGTACTAAGTGATCAGACGGTGTGTATGAACACCAGGTATGAGAAATTACTTTGCAAGAGAACGCACAGTACAGTTGCCAATTATAATGCCTATATATTGTATTTTCAAGGTACAACAGCCGTGTACTAAGTGATCACACGGTGTGTATGAACACCAGGTATGAGAAATTACTTTGCAAGAGAACGCACAGTACAGTTGCCAATTATAATGCCTATATATTGTATTTTTCAAGGTACACAAGCCGTGTACTAAGTGATCACACGGTGTGTATGAACACCAGGTATGAGAAATTACTTTGCAAGAGAACGCACAGTACAGTTGCCAATTATAATGCCTATATATTGTATTTTCAAGGTACACAGCCGTGTACTAAGTGATCACACGGTGTGTATGAACACCAGGTATGAGAAATTACTTTGCAAGAGAACGCACAGTACAGTTGCCAATTATAATGCCTATATATTGTATTTTTCAAGGTACACAGCCGTGTACTAAGTGATCACACGGTGTGTATGAACACCAGGTATGAGAAATTACTTTGCAAGAGAACGCACAGTACAGTTGCCAATTATAATGCCTATATATTGTATTTTTCAAGGTACACAGCCGTGTACTAAGTGATCACACGGTGTGTATGAACACCAGGTATGAGAAATTACTTTGCAAGAGAACGCACAGTACAGTTGCCAATTATAAGGCCTATATATTGTATTTTTCAAGGTACACAGCCGTGTACTAAGTGATCAGACGGTGTGTATGAACACCAGGTATGAGAAATTACTTTGCAAGAGAACGCACAGTACAGTTGCCAATTGAAGGCCTATATATTGTATTTTCAAGGTACACAGCCGTGTACTAAGTGATCACACGGTGTGTATGAACACCAGGTATGAGAAATTACTTTGCAAGAGAACGCACAGTACAGTTTGCCAATTATAATGCCTATATATTGTATTTTTCAAGGTACACAGCCGTGTACTAAGTGATCACACGGTGTGTATGAACACCAGGTATGAGAAATTACTTTGCAAGAGAACGCACAGTACAGTTGCCAATTATAATGCCTATATATTGTATTTTCAAGGTACACAGCCGTGTACTAAGTGATCACACGGTGTGTATGAACACCAGGTATGAGAAATTACTTTGCAAGAGAACGCACAGTACAGTTGGCCAATTATAAGGCCTATATATTGTATTTTCAAGGTACACAGCCGTGTACTAAGTGATCACACGGTGTGTATGAACACCAGGTATGAGAAATTACTTTGCAAGAGAACGCACAGTACAGTTGCCAATTATAATGCCTATATATTGTATTTTTCAAGGTACACAGCCGTGTACTAAGTGATCACACGGTGTGTATGAACACCAGGTATGAGAAATTACTTTGCAAGAGAACGCACAGTACAGTTGCCAATTATAATGCCTATATATTGTATTTTTCAAGGTACACAGCCGTGTACTAAGTGATCACACGGTGTGTATGAACACCAGGTATGAGAAATTACTTTGCAAGAGAACGCACAGTACAGTTGCCAATTATAATGCCTATATATTGTATATTTCAAGGTACACAGCCGTGTACTAAGTGATCAGACGGTGTGTATGAACACCAGGTATGAGAAATTACTTTGCAAGAGAACGCACAGTACAGTTGCCAATTATAATGCCTATATATTGTATTTTCAAGGTACACAGCCGTGTACTAAGTGATCAGACGGTGTGTATGAACACCAGGTATGAGAAATTAACTTTGCAAGAGAACGCACAGTACAGTTGCCAATTATAATGCCTATATATTGTATTTTTCAAGGTACACAGCCGTGTACTAAGTGATCAGACGGTGTGTATGAACACCAGGTATGAGAAATTACTTTGCAAGAGAACGCACAGTACAGTTGCCAATTATAAGGCCTATATATTGGTATTTTCAAGGTACACAGCCGTGTACTAAGTGATCACACGGTGTGTATGAACACCAGGTATGAGAAATTACTTTGGCAAGAGAACGCACAGTACAGTTGCCAATTATAATGCCTATATATTGTATTTTCAAGGTACACAGCCGTGTACTAAGTGATCACACGGTGTGTATGAACACCAGGTATGAGAAATTACTTTGCAAGAGAACGCACAGTACAGTTGCCAATTGAAAGGCCTATATATTGTATATTTCAAGGTACACAGCCGTGTACTAAGTTGATCAGACGGTGTGTATGAACACCAGGTATGAGAAATTACTTTGCAAGAGAACGCACAGTACAGTTGGCAATTGTAAGGCCTATATATTTGTATATTTCAAGGTACACAGCCGTGTACTAAGTGATCAGACGGTGTGTATGAACACCAGGTATGAGAAATTACTTTGCAAGAGAACGCACAGTACAGTTGCCAATTATAATGCCTATATATTGTATTTTTCAAGGTACACAGCCGTGTACTAAGTGATCACACGGTGTGTATGAACACCAGGTATGAGAAATTACTTTGCAAGAGAACGCACAGTACAGTTGCCAATTATAATGCCTATATATTGTATTTTTAAAGGTACACAGCCCATGTACTAAGTGATCACACGGTGTGTATGAACACCAGGTATGAGAAATTACTTTGCAAGAGAACGCACAGTACAGTTGCCAATTATAATGCCTATATATTGTATTTTTCAAGGTACAAAGCCGTGTACTAAGTGATCACACGGTGTGTATGAACACCAGGTATGAGAAATTACTTTGCAAGAGAACGCACAGTACAGTTGCCAATTATAATGCCTATATATTGTATTTTTCAAGGTACACAGCCGTTGTACTAAGTGATCACACGGTGTGTATGAACACCAGGTATGAGAAATTACTTTGCAAGAGAACGCACAGTACAGTTGCCAATTATAATGCCTATATATTGTATTTTTCAAGGTACACAGCCGTGTACTAAGTGATCACACGGTGTGTATGAACACCAGGTATGAGAAATTACTTTGCAAGAGAAGGCACAGTACAGTTGGCAATTGTAAGGCCTATATATTGTATTTTTCAAGGTACACAGCCGTGTACTAAGTGATCACACGGTGTGTATGAACACCAGGTATGAGAAATTACTTTGCAAGAGAACGCACAGTACAGTTGCCAATTATAATGCCTATATATTGTATTTTCAAGGTACACAGCCGTGTACTAAGTGATCACACGGTGTGTATTGAACACCAGGTATGAGAAATTACTTTGCAAGAGAACGCACAGTACAGTTGCAATTATAATGCCTATATATTGTATATTTCAAGGTACACAGCCGTGTACTAAGTGATCAGACGGTGTGTATGAACACCAGGTATGAGAAATTACTTTGCAGAGAACGCCACAGTACAGTTGGCAATTGTAAGGCCTATATATTGTATATTTCAAGGTACACAGCCGTGTACTAAGTGATCAGACGGTGTGTATGAACACCAGGTATGAGAAATAACTTTGCAAGAGAACGCACAGTACAGTTGCCAATTATAATGCCTATATATAGTATTTTTTAAGGTACACAGCCGTGTACTAAGTGATCAGACGGTGTGTATGAACACCAGGTATGAGAAATTACTTTGCAAGAGAACGCACAGTACAGTTGCCAATTATAAGGCCTATATATTTTATAGTTCAAGGTACACAGCAGTAGTGCCAAATATAGTTTGGTATGTAGCAGAGCACCTAATACACCACTAATGCCTCTCTCTGTCCCTACTCCAGCAGTTATCCCTGAATACAGCAGACGTTCTCTGCAGAGTGTATATTGTAGTAAAGCTATCACTGCACTATAGTAGCCCTGATAAGGGCTTTTAATCACGCTCCTGCCTGTCCAACAGCTAAAACCTATCTCTCCCTTCTCCAGCCTCTGTCCCTGACTAAGTTCACGCAGCATATGCGTACGAGCAGGAAGAGCTGAGTTTTTAATATTCGAGGTCACATGGTTTTTCCAGCCAATGCATGTAGACGCCGTTTTCGCGCTGCCAGCGTGCTCAGCGTGCCTGTCATACCCCCCCTGCATGGTGATTGGTGGAAAAAGAGCGCCAGGGAAGGTGGGAGGGGAAACGAATTCTAAGTGCGCCATCGCCGTTATACTCGAACGAAATCGAGTACGCCAAATAGCGTAGTATTCGATCGAATACCAGCTCGATCGAACACTACTCGCTCATCTCTAGTAATATATTAGCTACGCATTTCAGTAATGAACCGGTGCCTTCTTGAGGCCATAATACTAGTAACATACTGTAGTTTGGAGGCAGAATATAAGACACAGACCCATCCAGTTCAGCCTGTTGTCCTACAAAGTTCATCCAGCCAATTTTCCTTATCTAAGGGGAAAGAAATTCCTTCCGGAGTCCAATCTGGCAATTTAAATATTCTCTGAATCATTGACTCATCTGTAGAATTCTATTAACTATAACTTGCAATTTTTTATTACATTCCAGGCAATGAGTTTACCATCACTACCTCCTCAGGCATAGATGTCTATAGTCTCACTGCTCTTACAGTAAAGAACCCCTTCTAAGTTTGTGTAGAAACTTTCTTTCCTCTTGATGTAGAGGATGTCCCCTTGTCCCGGTCACAGTGACATATTTGTACATACAGTAGATCTCCCATCAGGTAAGCAGCACACACACCCTTATGTCTACATGGTGTGAAACAAAATGTGATTCATCAGACCAGGTCGCTTTCTTCCATTTCTTCATGACCCAGTTCTAATTAAAGCTCTTTTTGTGGTGGACAGTGGTTGACATGGGTACTCTGAACATTCTGAGGCTACAGTACATAGTCAAATACACAGCAAGCAACGATAAACTATGTGTTCTGACACCTTTACATCTTAGCATAGTTTGTTTCAGCAGTTTATACTCTGAATAGTCTGTGGGATCAGAACAGATAGATTTCTAACATGCATTAATAAACCTTGGGTACTCACTACCCCATCACTGAACATATTTAGGTAGGTAATAACCACTTCTTCTAGGGGAACCCCACAGGATTTGACATTTAGATGCTCTAACCAAGTTTTCTAGCCATCACAGCCCATTATGCCTTTTGTGACTGATTGTTCACTTACTGCTTAAGAAGGTTTTTCCAGTGTAAACTAAATATACCACATTAATTTTATCATGTATAGACGTGTCCATCTATAATATCCCATACTAACCTGTGTGGGCCGTATAAAGCAGTATAAAAATTCAAGATCAGAGCTCTAGTTACAGACCAGTTCAGAACGTCCGGTGATGTCACATCCACATTTACCCTTATTCTGTCTTCCACTCCAGAGTGCATCACCACCATAGTAAGCTTTGCCAGAATTCTTCTCCCTGTCATGAGGCAGAAACTCCATATTGTTTACAGGACACAGTCATCTGACTAGAGCTCTGTTCTCGATGTGCAGTTCACACATAACTCAAGAAGCCAGCATTTAGTCATTTGTTGGCTATTGTGCAAACTGAGCAATAATTGGGTATCAACAATAGTTTGGCTGATCATCAGCCATGAAAAAAGACCTTTGTGAATACAGTATGTGTCTAAAGTTTACTGGCAGGAGAGGAAGCACACCGTAGAGCTTCTGCTCCAGCCAAGGATTCTCCAGACAGATCAACTTTATTCATCCTCAAGTCAATCCTTGAGAAATGAGACAACAGAGATGAAGAGCTCAATACCTTCATCAAAGAACCAGATGTGAGGCGTCAAACTACATATCCACTACACTGATCCTGAGGGAGAAACAGCCTGAGGGAGTACACTGTGACACAAAACCTCATCAGGGTCACTACCACTCTCATCCTCTGCACTGGCTCCTTAGGGGTTCGCTACATATGCACTAAAGTGCAATAGGGGACTACACGTAGCACATGTCCAGTTACAAGTCCAAACCTTGCTGCACAAAGTGAGATTCATCAAGCTTAATGCAAAATGTATTCACCAATTACCCATAATGTGTCTCAAAGTTCAAACATCTGGTTACAGAACGTGTTTTTTTTTATAAAATTGCTTAGAACGTGAAATACATTTCCTCCAAAAACTCCTGTTAATTTTAGAAAACCACATTATTTCCTTTTAAGTCGTAAAGTAGATAAAAAGTAGATTAAAAAAGGCTGAGCCTGAGGTTTTGACATTTAGAAATCATCCATCTACACATTTACAGTAAATACAGTGATACACTCAAAGACCTCATAGGGCCCCACAGCAAAGTTTAGTAAGGTCCCCCCACTTCATCCAGTTTCCCAGTATGCTGTGGACAATGCAGAATGACAAGCACAGCAGTACAGATTTCTGATGAATTTACATTTTATTTCTTTTTGATTAAGTGGATGAAATTTTAAAAATAAAAACTAACCTGTGGCCTCAATCACTTTATCCAACTTAAGGAAAATCTGTCACTTGCTTTAACAATATTAAAGTATTAGAATTGTCATGACCAATAAAATACCTTCTTTCTTCTTGTAGTCTTCTTTCTTTGTTTCAAGGTCCTTTTGAACTTTCCTCAGGATAGGTTACCAATGTTATTTCCAGTATAATCCCTTTAACCCAGTTAGAATGCCTGACCATATGAGTCCCACCACACCACCCAGGCCAAAACACAGAACAATTAAATTTAGGCACAGGCATGAAGTGCACAAAATTTGCAGACTGACAAAAGTTACATTTTCCATATTGCAGTGGAACCTTTGCTTTCCTGGCGAGAAGTCCCACTGCCGCTTTCTGAGCCCAGAATAGATAAATTTAAGCAAAGATGCTGAAGTGTACCACTTCATCGGAGAGAAGTCACACACTGACAAAGCTGGGGACAGATCCCAGAAAAAATACATTTACATGAACGCGTGTAACTGCATTACATTTACCACAACTAATTGGTATGACAGAAAAATTATTTTTTTTAAGGCCACATATTCCATTAAGAACGTCTCATGATGTAGTGCAAGACAAAGAGCTGATGATGAGAAGGACACTGCATAGCTTGAGAATGCGGGCTGGCTGCCACAAAGAAGCCAAAGAGAAGGAAGAGAGACTTGTCTGATTCAAAATGCTGGCCAGTTCTATTTCCCCACAGCATCTGAGCTAAGCACAATAGAAGCAGATCTGGCCCTACCAGTTATTTTGGAGGTGTTGTTCGTACATTGCTTCCACTTTTTATTGCCACAGCAGTCACTACCCTTCTCCTCTGATATCTCTTCCTACTCCTCAGCACCCTAAATCAGCTCCCAGGTCCTGTCCAACACACAATCATCATCAAAATTCTCACCTTCCCTCCCTTTATCACACTGTGATAAAGCATGGTGGGCTCCTTGGCCTCCCTTCCAACTCCCCGCTGTGTATTTGCCTAGAGTGCCACAGTGACTACCACTTCACTTTTTCTTATTAGGATTACACTGAAAGGCTTTGTTGGGGCTGCAAGAAAGAGGAGCAGGAGGAAAGCTGTGACCCTTGGCTCCAAGCCATGGTGTCAAACTCAGAAGTCACCTCAACATCATCCTGCTGCGACTGAGAGGAGGAGTGAACTATCCAATCCACAACCTCATCCTTTTTCTCCTCAATAATAATGTTATATCTTTCCAAAGCCAGGGAGAACTATGGCCTACTCCTACTTCTACTTCTGGCCAGATAGCTGTTTCCGCTACCCACATTCTGGCTCTGGGATAACAAAGCCTGGCCCTGGGTCTTTCATTTGGAATCTTTCTGTATTCCAGAAATGTGGCCTTATGTACTGTATTATACAGTATGTCATTAACTGCAGATAGAAGGCACTGTCTGTGACAGGCACACACAGCCTCAGCTCTTCACTACCTGGCTGAAAGCTTTCCTGCCCTTCTCTATTTTACACAACTATCCATTCTATGTTTTCACTTCACTGTCCCTGACACTAGAATAGAAGCTTGAATGTGACTGTACAATGTTCCAGAGATCATTTTCTACCACGGACTACTACACTCATCCACCCTCATTCACAGCCCAACACAGATATTTTGCAAGTCATTTTGCAGTCATTTTGCAAGGGCATCTCCTTGCCTGCTGTCCCATCATCATCATCCAGGTTGTTAGGCCTGTGAGCCAATCAGGGCAAGCCCCTCCACTTACTCTTAGGTTCTTGTGACCATCCTTCTTCTTTCTCCCCAGAGCTTTTTCCTGCCAACATGTGCAGGAAAATGGTGCTGTGTGCCATTTCCCTGTGTTCATCTGAAGATAATATTATGTTGTGAACCAGCAGGTATAAACCCACTGCGCCACGTGTCTTACCTTCCTTGTCCTTGTCTAAGTGAACACCTTGTTCTTCACAGTACCCCTGATCGTGCGGATAGACTTTTCCGAGGGGAACACCAGGTCCCTATCTCTTGAGGAGGACTGGCACACAAGACAGCTGGTCCAGTCAGACCATGAGGTACCGGAGAAAGGTACCAGAGGTACAGACATAGTCAGCATGCCAAGTTGTAACCAGGAGCAACAGTGCAGGACTGAAGGATGAGGCAGAGGCAAAGTCAAACAAGCAATATGTCAGGGCATGTGGCACAGGTACAGGTCAGGCAATCCGGGTCAGCAATGGAAGAGTCAAGGCAAGCAGACAGGGATCAAACAGGTAGTGGAGTCCAGGAACACAGGTCAGGTAAACAGGAACACAAGCAGAGATATCAGCAACCTTTGCAGGACACAAGGACTTTGATGCTCAGACACATGGGATGGAGGCTGAGCCACCTATATATGTGCATGAGGGCTAGGATTGGTCAGCAAAGTCACATGAGCTAACCCATAAAGCACAGGAAGCTGTGCAAGCTGGCCCTTAAGGTAGTGAAACGGGGAACTAGCAGCAAGCATGCTATGGCCAGAAGAAAACCATGGATTCCAGAACAAACAGGAAGACATCGGCGGACAGCAGTCATTGTTACTGTAATCCCCAACAAATGCCCCCTCTTCTTGAGTCCAAAACGAGACAGAAACCTTTTTACCAAATTCGGCGCTTGAATGTTCTCCTCTGGTTCCCAAGACCTCTCCTCAGGGTCAAAGCCTTTCCAGTCCACAAGATAGTAAGTCTTCTTGCTGCGCTTCCCGGTGTCCAGGATGTCTTTGACCTCAAAAACATCGTCAGAATCTCCATATCCATAAAAGTAGTCTAACTCAATCTCGAGCAACTAGCAAAGAGCTCTCCAGAGCTTATAGGTAAACTGGATTCTGCGATCGGAAACTATGTTCAAAGGTAGTCCATGCATCTGGAAAATGTTTTCCACGATGGCACAAATGTCTTCCTGGGAGCAATGTCTTTAACCAGGGCAGGAGCTATGGTGATCAAGCGAGCAAGATCTACAATGTACTGGGGCTTCCCCTACTGGTCGGAGAAATTAAATGGCAAAGACAGAGCACCCGCCTTGATGTTCTTCTCAGCCGGGCGAAAGTGAAGCTCAAAATTAAAACAAGAGAAGAAGAGTGCCCATCTGGCTTGGCATGGGTTCAAATGCTGGGTCGTCTACAGATATGTAATGTTCATGTGATCTGTGAAGATTACCACCAGATTCTGGACCCCCTCCAATAGATAACGCCCCTCCACTAAGGCTAGTTTTATGGCCAGTTGTATGCCTTTCTATCTCCTATACAGTAGTTCCTCTAGTAAGGGGAGAAGAGCTTGAAGAACAACAGAACAGAAGCTGAGGCAAAAGAATTTGTTAATTGGACGAAATCAGCTTCAGCCACAGGAGTCCAGACTCTGGTGTTCACCCCGTTCTTAGTAAGAGCGGAGATCACGGATGTAAGAGACAAAAAAATTAGGAATGAATTGGCGATAAAAATTTGCTAATTCTAGGAAGCGCTGTATAGAGCACAGACACTGTGGGCGGGGTCATTCCATTACTGCATTCAGCTTTTCATTAAAGAAGAACTCCCGCAAAAATTTGTATTCTCTGACCTGTTAGAAAGGTGCATGATGTAATCTGTAGTGAATGTAATCTTCTTATCAGAGACTGTAATTCTGAGTTATCCCCGCTCTTCTAATTGTAGCTGGGTCATGTGACCAACTCCCTGACCTCCAACTGACCCAGGACAGGAAGCCAGTTACTGCTCTATTCATTCCTATGAGACTAAAAGTGAGGCTCCCATAGGAATGCATTGAGAATTTGACTTCCTGTCCACACATAAGATGCTGTGTGAGTTGGTGGGTCTGATTCCTGGTCACATGACACAGATGAGAAACATCAGGGAGATATAACTCACAAATACAGCCACTGGTAAGAAAATGACATTCACTACATATTACATCATGTACATTTCTAGCAGGACATAGAATAAAAATTTTTGCGGGAGTTCTTCATTAAGCTTCCCTTGCCAGGTTTGGTTACTTGTGGGGGTATGCCTGAAAGACATCTAAAGGTGATCAATCCCTTTAAGTTGTATGTATTTCAATAGTGTTGCACTGTAGTATAAAAATAATCTTGTAAAAAGCAAGCCCTAAAACTGTCAGCACAAGAAATACAAATGCTTCTCTGCAAAAAATAAATAAATAAATAAATAAATAAATAAAAATCCTCTCTCTTGGAGTTCAAAATTGGCTGTGACCTTCATAGATTAATCATTTTTGGTCCTCATAAGGACATATTACATTACTTTTACAGAATGTGTTGTGATTTACAGAGAGTCAAGTTACAGGCGGCTCCAGTATCATCCCTTTTATTCTGTATTTTAGAATAACAAAATTAACAGAATCTGGTTTATCAGTAAATAATCATTTCGCCGTCCTGTAACCATTTAGTAATTAGCAGCATCTACCACAAGGGGGCGCTGTGCACTCAGCGTAAAATATCAAACCACAATGTGGTTTCCAGGACATATTCATTTTTAATTAACGGCACATCACATTCTGATCTGTACATACAGCGCTCCTTTAGCGCTGTGTATACAGCAATCTAGAAGGCAGGGACACAGAGGAGCATTCCCTGCCTTCTCTGACAGCAGGCCCCATGCTAAGAAGCTGTACATGGGATCAAAGATAGAGATGAGCGAATCTATTCGGCGCTTCGTAGATTCGATACGAATCTTGGAAATTTTAAGCTGCGAAGAGAATCCGAATTTTTTGAGATTTGCTCCGTTAGATTCCAAAATGGTCTTAAGGCTTTCTACGCATTCGCTACGTACTTATCCAATAAATTGTACGCTAATGCCATATATAAGTTAGTCTATATGCTGTTGCGTACGAATTCAATTCCTTAGCAAACTTTTACTGTTCGTTATTCGTGTGGCAAAAGCCCGGGAAGAAAGCGGTCACCTGACCTAGTGGGCATTGCTTGCTCTTATTGGCTCAGGCTCAGTAAGTCAGTGACGCATCAGTTGTGCTGCGACTGCTGAGATGAGCAGAAGCACTGTCTGTGAAGTTCTGAGGGACTGAAACCTGTTTTGTTAAAATTGGGGTGTAATTGTTCTGTGAATCTATATTACACACTTTAGGGATACTGCAGGGCCAGTGCAGGGCCAGTGCAGGGCCAGTGCAGGGCAAGTGCAGGGCAAGTAATTAATCAGGCAGGGAGAGAGACAGGAAGAGAGATAGAGAGAGACAGGGAGAGAGATAAAGACCAGCTTCAGGGCCACAGTCAAGTGAAAAATGTCTGGAATGGATAAGCAAAAGGGGTCCAGTTCCAGCCAGAACTCGAGCTCTTAAAAAAAGGAGAAGGTGGCACAGGGCAGCAGTGCCAAAAGACCTGTAGCCGGAGCTTCTACTTGTAGAATTCGCAATTGGCCAGTGTTCCACCAGGCTAACCCATCAAGGTGCAAAATTGTAGTGGAGGAGAAAGTAGATGAGGTAGTAGTGTGGATGGCACGCTCATCTCAGTCTCAGCCGGATGATCTGCTCTCATCTGCTGATACAGTATCCATATGTAGCCAGGGGTCAGACTCAGTGTGTTCCTCCTGCTTCACCATTCCACTCCAGCAAAGCCCGTCATTTTCGTGCGCAATTTGTATGCCCATGCGTACGTGTTCACAAAAGTTGCGTACCTTTTCAAACTGAATGTTCGTTATTAGTGTGCGAATGTTCTCAAAACGCCACATAATAACGTATGATTTGTACGCAGATTCGTCGAATAGATTTATAGAATATACAAATCTTATGAAAAGTTTGACGAATATTCGGCGAAGCGAATTTTGAATGATTCGCTCATCTCTAATCATAGCTCATACATCATACCTATTAAACTAATTATGAAATAAACAAAAATACACCAGATTTTGGATAAATTAATAATTTAGGCCACAGCCTTTATTAATCCAACCTGGGCATAAATAACTTTAAACTTCAATGAATTAGAATAAACTTTTGTAAACTGAAACTCAAATATCAAATAACCAAATTCATAACATAATAACAGCTCAACAATAAGCTCGAGCCCAGCTCAGGTACAATTCATTAAATAATTACCATAGGGGAAAAACAAGGCGTGAGCGAGGAACACAGAAAAGAGAAAAGGGGAAAGACGAAGTGGATGTTCATTGAAAATATCCTTGAAGACTGCAGGCGTAAGCCACGGACCGAGACCAAGTCCCCCAGTTTATTCAGTATCTTTACATTAATTGACCAATGGCTTCCTTATCACTAGGCAGACCAAAACTGATACAATTCAAACTTGCACCATAGGTTAACCCCAAAACAAATTTTTGCTGGCCAGGACATAATCCACCCAAAGCCAACAACAATGTTTAAATAACACCAGTCCTCTCCCACCAGTCTTCTATACAATACAGTCCCATGTAAATAACTTCTCTTCCTTAAAGTCTTCTATAACATACAGACCCATGTAAATAACTTAAATCCCCTTCTTCAGCCCTTCCAGCACATAGACCCTTGTAAATAATATCATCCCCTCCTTACCATCCAGTCCTCTATAATATCCAGTCCCATGTAAATAATCTCCTCACAATCTCCTATAACATACTGTCCCTTGTAACTAACACCCCTCCCCTCCCTTCAGTTCCTCTAACATACAGTCCCAATTAAATAACACATTCTCCCCCACTCAGCAGGTAGAAGGTATAATGGGGAGAACCACATCTCCCAGCATTTCTCTGGCACTGACATTAATTCCATGGCCTCACAGGTCTCCACTGCTGAGTGCTGCCTCTTTCTCCACTAGTCACATGATGGTGACCTAATCACAGGTCCTACCACCTCTTCCACTGCTGAAATGATCACATGACTATGATGTAATTGCAGGTCCTTCAGCTAAGTAGTACTGTATAAGCAGCACAGGCAGCAAATTCACAGTAAGTCCTAATCAGCCCCCCCCCCCCAAACTCTGCACCTCCTGACTTCCATCCCAACGTGTCCCGGTTGCCCTGTTGGCAGAGGGAGGGAGTGAAAAAAATAATAAAAAAAAACACCTCTGCTGGCACTGGAAAGGGGCCTCCTCCCTCTCTGGGCCCCTATGCAGCTGAAACTGCTGCACAGGTGGTATGTCTGCCCCTGGGTGGCACTAATGGGGGTATTTTTCTTACTGAGGGACACTAATGGGGGCATGGGGGCATTAATAATTCGGGGGGGGGGGCACTAATGGGGCCATTACCCTTACTGGGAGGCACTAATGGGGGCATTAATTCTTTGGTGTACTAATAGGGGCATTATTACTACTGGGGGACACTAAAGAGTCATTATTCTTACTGGAGGCACTAATGGGGACATTATTCTTACTAGGGGCACTAATGGGGGATATTATTAATTCTGAGGTGCACTAATGGGATCATTATTCATTCAGGGGCGCACTAATGGGGCTATTACTCTTACTTGAGGCGCTAATCGGGGCATTACTATTACTGGGGGCACTAATGAGGGCATTACCATTACTGGGGCATTAATATTAATTGGGGGGGCACTAATGGAGGTAGTAATAATTCTGGGGCGTGCTAATGGGGGCATTATTAATGATGGGGGGGCTCATGGGAGAATTATTAATTGTGGGCAGCACTAATGGAGGCATTACGATTACTGGGGAGCATTAATGAAGGCATTAATATTATTGTATGACAGCAACTTAACGCCCTGTGTTAAGCAATGCTCCCACAACCACACACCCTTTGGGGTGTAGATTAACTATCCAGATATTTTTTGTTGGGAAAGGTGGCAACCCTAGTGAAAAGAGAGCTGCATACCCATAGGGGGCGCATGTGTCCCAAGTGTTCCCACCATGGCAAGGGTCCCTATTAGGTCTCCCATAACCATGTGGGACTAAATATATTGGACCCATCAAAATCCCATATCGGGGGTCAAGCCCTTTTAAAGAGACAGTGTCGTAAACAACACTATTTAAAAGGGAAAACATCACAAGAAAGCGGCAGACCTATGCTCCATTTTGGTTCCCCGACATATCAAGCAGCAAATGGAAACAATATAATCAAGTTAGCAATTCAAGGGCGAGTCTGTGTGCAGATATCCTCCGAGCATAATCTAAAAAAGAAAAAAAAAAATATTGTGAATATACATAGTGACAAATAATAGTATCAATGCATATACTGTAAATGATTATTATAGATCCTGGACCACACAGGAGGTTAGATGAATTCCAGCCTATCAGGACATGGGGCAAACTAACAACACCTTAGCCCCCCACCTAAAACAAAGGAGCCCCTTAGTTTAAATAACATTTATCCCTTACAGCATACAGGTGGCAGCATGCCCATGACACATCAGGGTGGAAGTGTGCCAAGAGACAGCAGGGTTCAAGGGTGCCCGTGAGACAGTAGGGTGGAAGCAGTGGGAAGTGCGAAGAAGCTCAACAAGGACCTGGCCAAGTTGCTGGTAGTACAGACCCTCCCTTTCCATATAGTTGACGCTACATCTTTCAGTGAACTGATGGCTTGTGCCCAACCAAGGTGGAGAGTACCAGGCCGTGCACACATGCATTGAGCAGAAGGTGAGTCAGTCTTTGGGCCTCTTGGTGTCTGGTAGAGCTCAAGCATGGAGTTGTAACTATGGTCAAGGACAACCCACTGGGTAAATGTTGTTCTGGCCTAGGCACAATGGAAACTTGGCCAGGTGATGGCAATACATACCTACATTATGCAAAGCTAGGCATTGTCATGCAGTTCTGAACCTTGTCAGTCTGGGCGAACAAAGCCACACGGGGAAGAACTGCTCGGCAATAAAAAAATCAAATCTTGGCATTTGGAATTCCTCGACCACTGTACACAGGAGCCATAGTTACTGATAACTGCGCTGTGTGAAAGAGGACTGTCTCATGTTCCCTGCTTGGCACATGTCTTCAATCTCATTGTCACCCAATTCCTAAAGTCTCTCACTGAACAGAGCTGTTAAAAATGTCCCGGAAACTGTGCATGCAGTTCAGCCACTCTTACACTGCATAACACGCCCTCCTTGAGCTGCAAAGGCAAATTGTTCTTCCTACATCTCCTGATATGCACCGTTTCCGCATTACAATTACACGTTCAGTCATGGGACCACTATTTCCACTATTACTGCCGCCACTTTTCCCACTCTGTTAATGGGCCATTATTGTCATTGTTCCTGCCTGCTGATGCTGCTGCCACCATCCCCACTCTGTCATTGGGCCATTATTGTCATTGTTCCTGCCACTGCTGCTGCTACCCTCCCCACTCTGCCATGGGGCCACTACTTAATACTACTTTTTATGAAATGTATTAGACACTTGGCCAGCACACTGGGATTGGGCCCCTAAGTTGGTTAAAAATACTGAGTTATGCAGCTGTTACTTCCAAGCCTTCACACTGAGACTGGGCTACCAAGGGAAGAATATTCCTTAGGTTGGGTTAACACCAGCGTTTTGCTGGCTTTCAGCCTTCCTTCCAACAGACCGACCTGCCTATTCTTTAAAACGGAAACTAATGTTACCATTTTATTTACCCAACACTTCAATGATCAACGTATGCCATTGTATTGACATCTATTGCTCCAATTTTGCCAGAAAACTGTTTTTATGACAGATTTGAAACCGCTGCTTTTAGGCAGATTGGCCTGGGTATACCTGATATTTGGTGATTCACGGCTAATTAATTTGTAATAAATTAAATTTCTTGTTGAACTTTCACGAAGCTGCTGAATTGATTTTTGTTTAAACTTTGCTCATTTCTACTACAAATATAAATAAATGGCTTATTTTTCCATAACCAGTAAATATGGCTTTTCACACCTGATAGTGACAGATATATCCAGTAGATTTACAGATATGTCATACATCTGCTGTGGTGAAGATCTGAAAGTTTATGTGATGGTATCAGATCTTCAGGTCACACATAACCAGCTCTTCTACTTTTGGCAGCTGTTTTCACGTCAGAGACATCTTCCATAGATAAATACATGAATTGTGGTTGTGTAGAAAATGTTTACATGCAGAATATGGGAGGAGAAAAAAATAAGCCGACATGTAACTGCTCATCTTTATCATTAGTGAGGAGTCTCCCCGACATCTTCTACATAGGATAACACTGCTGGTAGAGACCTCCTGTATTCGTCCATACCACTGAGCTGCATATATAAATTAGAACTAGTGGTCAATGTTCTCCTGTTGTGTCTGGTGCATCATCATCATCATCGAAGACCCCATAGTATAGAGCGGTCAGAGGATTACACATGAGGACATGGATTTCACACCATTTCTAATATTTACTGCTTTACAGCTCTTACGTCTGAATTGTGATTCTTACATAACGGCACAAGGTAAGGTTCCCTCGTATTACATCCTGATTATAAGTAAAGTATTAAGCATTAACTACACCATGTTCCAAATTATTATGCAAATTGGATTAAAGTGACATAAAGATTACATTTTTTGTTTTTCAATTAAACTCATTGATGGTATTGTGTCTCAGGGCTCTTTGGATCACTGAAATCAATCTCAGATACCTGTGATAATTAGTTTGCCAGGTGAGCCCTATTAAAGGGGTTGTCCGGGTTCAGAGCTGAACCCGGACATACCTTTAAATTCACCTAGGCAGCCCGCCTGAACAGGGCATCGGAGCATCCTATGCAAAGGCATTTAGCCCAGTTCCGGTGACGTACCGGGCTCCGCCAGGCGGAGGCTTCTGCCCGGCAGTGAGCCCGGTAACGTCACCGGCGCTGATGAGCGGCTTTAGCGCTGCCCTAGCCAGTAAAACGGCTAGGGCAGCGCTAAAGCCGGCCCATTACAGCTCTGAACCCGGACAACCCCTTTAAGCAGACCACTGTTTTCAAGTAAAATGGGAAAGAAAAAGGATCTCTCTGCTGCCGAAAAGCATCAAATAGTGCAATGTCTTGGACAAGGGATGAAAACATTAGATATTTCATGAAAATTTAAGCGTGATCGTCGTACTGTGAAGAGATTTATGGCTGATTCAGAGCACAGACGTGTTCATGCTGATAAAGGCAGAATGAGGAAGGCTTCTGCCCGGCAAGTTCTTCGGATTAAGAGAGCCGCTGCTAAAAAGCCATTACAAACCAGCAAACAGATATTTGAAGCTTCTGGTGCCTCTAGAGTCCCTCGAACCTCAAGGTGTAGGATCCTTCAGAGGCTTGCTGTGGTGCATAAACCTACTATTCGGCCACCCCTAACCAGTGCTCACAAGCAGAAACGGTTGCAGTGGGCCCAGACATACATGAAGACTAATTTTCAAACAGTCTTGTTTACTGATGAGTGTCGTGCAACCCTGGATGGTCCAGATGGATGGAGTAGTGGATGGTTGGTGGATGGCCACCATGTCCCAACAAGGCTACGACGTCAGAAAGGAGGTGAAGGAGTCATGTTTTTGGCCGGAATCATGGGGAGAGAGCTGGTAGGTCCCTTTAGGGTTCCTGAAGGTGTGAAAATGACCTCTGCAAAGTATATAGAGTTTCTGAGAGACAACTTTTTTCCATGGTACAAAAAGCAGAAACGTGCCTTCAGGAGCAAAATCATTTTCATGCATGAAATGCACCATCTCATGGTGCAAAGAAAACCTCTGTGTCATTGGCTGCTATGGGCATAAAAGTAGATAAACTTATGGTGTGGCCACCATCTTCCCCTGACCTCAACCCTATAGAGAACCTTTGGAGTATCATCAAGCAAAAGATCTATGAGGGTGGGAGGCAGTTCACATCAAAACAGCAGCTCTGGGAGGCTATTCTGACATCATGCAAAGAAATTCAAGCAGAAACTCTCCAAAAACTCACAAGTTGAATGGATGCAAGAATTGTGAAGGTGATATCAAGGAAGGGTTCCTATGTTAACATGTAACTTGGCCTGTTAGGATGTTTTGGATTTAAATAGCTTTTTCTTTCAGTGAATGTGACCTCCTAATGCTGCAAATTCCACAAATAAGCATTTTCAGTTCTTAAAAACATATAAAATGTTTAGAAACGCTACTGTGCACAATAATTTGGAACAGTGCATTTTGAGTTTTTTTAATTTTTGAAGAATATACTGTTATCATTGGGAGGTTTGTTCAATAAAATTCGATGTATACTCTAACGGGTGATGATTCTTATTATACTGACTGTCATTTGCACCGACCATTTAGGAAAATCAGAGATAAATATACATAATTTGCATAATAATTTGGAACATGGTGTATTGTACCTTGATTCCTGAGAGTTTTCAATGTTCTATGTTACGTATATTGAACTGTACAGGAGACTAGATTGTATGAGATTTTACTATCTTTCATATATAGATACTACATAATACATATAGCTATAGTCTATAACATCTTAATTGATAATGCCATACATGTACAGCATTATGCACCCACAATGGCATGAAGCGGGCTGCTGTGGTGAACCTGATCCATACGCTGTGGGTGCTGGCTGTATAACACAGCAGGGAATGGCAATCGCGCCAAACTCCATCATTTAAACCTTCAGATGCCATGTTTAAAACCATTTGTGGCATCTGTGGAGTAAGGCAAAAGGAAGCAGCTCCCTCTGCCTTTCGATCGGAGCCCCTGCAATGAAGTCGCTGGGGTCTGCTGAGGCTTCCCAGGTCTGTTATAGTAAACTCCCTGCTAAGCTGTGCATGAAGCACAGCTCAGCAGGGAGTGTGTCAAAATATTATTCACCCTAATAGATTTCAATTATAGCAGATTCACACGAACGTGTGTGCCCCAAGCCGATGCTTCTGACCGCAAATAATGACACATTGACTTGAATTGGTTCAAGAACCACAAGATATGGTTCTCACTGCAAAAAAATTGAGCTAGTTCATTTTTTTTTCTGTGCGGAGGCAAGACCGAAATCCCACGAAAGTTCTTTATAGTGCTTACAATACGTGTCTGCACCACTTTGTATCTTGTGGATTGTAGACCCATCCAAGTGAATGGGTCCATATTTGTGATGCTCATTAGAGGCACCACGGATATGGCCAAGTGAATGTTCCCTTAGGGTAAATGAGACAAAAGATCAAAAGATCTCAGGTTCAGGTCTCCTAAAGGGGTTAAATGTCATTAAATAAAAAGTGAAAACATTTAAAAAAAATAAATAAAAATAAACACCAAAATAGTGAAAGATTAAGGCCCCATTAACACGACCATATGTTCATTTCCGTATCTTATCCGCATTTTTGCGGATAAGATGCGGAACCATACGGACCCATTCATTTTTCCATAGGAGAAAAAAAATGCGGAATGCACACCGTGTGCATTCCGCAGCCGTATTTCATTGCGGATTGTCCACAAAAAAAGGAAACATGTCCTATACTTGGCCGCAAAACACGTCCGTAGCCCCATTAAAGTCAATGGGTCCGAAAAATTACGGAACACTATGGAAGACTTTCTGTATGTCTTCTGTTCCGTTTTTATACGGATCACGGAATACATACGGTCGTATGAATGGGGCCCAACTCACCAATCCTTTACCAATTATATATATATTTATACAGAAGAAATAATCTAATTAGGTATGTCATGTCTAAAAATGTTTAAACTATTAAAATATTTTTTTTAAATTATCCTTGATGAAAAACTTTGTCTCCCCAGTGATCAAAAAGTCATACATACCACAAAAAAAGGTATTGTTTTGCAAAAAGCAAGACCTCATACAGCTCTGTAGATTGAAATATAAAACAGTTAAAAACGTTATGGATGTAAGATAATGGTGATGCACAGAAAATATTTATTTTGGTAATAAAACAAAATAAAAACTACAGTTTTTATTTTGTTTTATTACCTAAATAAACACTTTTTGTTTATTTTGGTAAGTTTGGTATCGTTGTAATCATATTGTGCTGCAGAATAAGAACATCTCATTTTTAGCACACATTGAACGCTGTAATTGGCAATATTGTTTTTTTTTGTTTTTGAAAAGAAATAATATTTTTGTGTCTCCATTTTCTGAAAACCATATATATATATTTACTTTTCTGACAATTATCTTATGTAGGTGCTCATTTTTTGCAGAAAGAGTAGACATTTTTGTTGGTACTTTTTATGACTACATAAGATTTTTTTGATCATTCAATATTACACTTTTTTGGTGTAAGGTGACCAAGAATGACTGTTTTGGCCGTTTACAGCATTTTTATAGAGCAGGTAGTTACGGATGCAGATATATCTAATATGTCAACTTTTTTAATTTATTTCAGTTTTATACAATTAAAGCATTTTTGAAAGATAAATCCTGCTTTTGTTTCTCCATTTTTTATTTTTCAGGTGATTTTCTTATGTAAGGGCTTCTTTTTTGCAGGAAAAGTTGATGTTTTTATTGGTACCATTTATGGGTGCATAGAATTTTTCGATCGTTCATTATTACACTTTTTTGGGTAAAGTGACAAAAAATGGCTTAGCACAGTTTTTATTTATTTTTATGGCATTCATCAGAGGGAGGTAAATCATATGATATGTTTATAGAGCAGGTCGTGACAGATGCAGCAATACCTAAGGGCTCTTTCACACGAGCGTATTCAGTTCAAGAAATCCGCTGTGTGTAGGAGAGCCATGCCCCATTCTGGACAGCAGAGGCACGGAGCATTAACATGATTGATAATGCTCCATGCCTCTCTGTAAACTTTTTCTACAAAATCACAGTGACAACTTTATCTCACTGTGATTTTGTAGTAAAAAGATCACAGAAAGAGGCACAGAGCATTATCAATAATGTTAATGCTCCGTGCCTCTTCTGTCCAAAATGGAGCTTGGCTCTCCTACATGCAGCGGATTTTTCGGACTGAATCTGCTCGTGTGAAAGAGCTCTAATATGTCTTGTTTTGTTCAGTTTTACACAGTAAAAGCATTTTTGAAAAAATATTTTTTGTGTTCCCATTTTCTGAAAGCCACTTTTTTTTCCGGGTGATTGTCATATGTAGGGGCTCCTTTTTTGCCAGATGGGGTAAAACTTTGGCACAATTCAGGGGTACATGCAAGCCCCATGTATGCCGCGGTCAGTGCTGACCGCAGCATACAAGTAGTTAATATGTTGGCATTGGTGTATTCACCGATGTTAATGTATACAGCAGGGGCTTGGCTGACAGAAACAGCCAGGCCCCTGCCGCTGATTGAGCCAATCAGCACACCGTACATGTACAGTACTAGGATCCTACAGGTTAAAATATTTTCTTGTAAAATGTATAGTAAACATTGACATCCATATTGATCAGCACCCACAGCTTTATGAAGTTTTCTTGTCTGACATTATGATGATGTTACCATTAGGGCTCATTCAGACAACAGTATGGCCTCCGTGCCCGTGTTGCAGACCGTTAATAGAGATACACAATATTTGAGTGCTATCCATATGAACTCTGGGTTATGTTGTGGACCCATTGACTTGAATTGGTCCATTCAAGTCAATGAGTCTGCATCCGTGGCACGGAATGCACACGGCCAGTGCCCGTGTATTGCGGACCCACTGTTTGAGGTCTGCAATACGGACACAGAGCCAATATGCTTTTGTGAGACATTGTATACTGTGCATAGTACTGTGGTGACACATAGAAGAGAACAGTGATTTACAAGATACTTATAAAGACTTACTATGTAGAAGGAATAGAGAAAAGTTGTAAGGGATGAGGGGAATAAGTAAGTAGCTCCGGCTGTCATGGTGGACTCATCATATACTTCTCAGAAGAGATACAGTAAGTTCTGCATGAACATATAAAAGAGGGTTATTGGCATGTCACACAGCAGTTAAAGAATAGAGAGGAGATGTTGTATGTGAGTGTGCCAGAGTGGATATACAGTAGTAGTAGAGTAGTAGTAGAGAGGAGATTGTCAGAATGTAGGACTTTGTAGGGTAAAGTGAGAATTCCTGTAGAAAGAACACCCTCAAGACTTGTGCTGGTAGTGAAGTAAAGGGCATCTCCATGGAATCATTCCTTGTCAAACTTTATTGCACTTTCTTCAAGTAAAGAGCGGGATTGTTTTGTATAGAATATACATAATGTCCGGTAAAGGACGCTCTCAACTCACTAGAGACAATCATCATCTCATATTCAGCAGGTAGAACCCATCATTGGTACATCCAGTCCTGGATGGAGTTTATTTCTTGGTGCCCACCAGTTCGTTGAACCCTTTTTTCTACATAGCAGAGCAAGAAGGTGACAACCAAAATGAGCATCAATGTCTCTGTGTATGAGATCTGCAGTCTGAGATGTGAGGAATTTATGTGACTATTAAAGTACTATACGTATGAACACTTTCTGAACTAACTAGAAGAATTAGAAGAATGAGTTGTACTATATTTCTCTGATTGTAGTAGTAACACAGAAGAGTGATTACAAATCAGAGGACAATCATCTACACGTTATCAGTGATGTCACATATGGATTTCTTATGATTATAATTAGTTTTGAGCGAACTGAAGTTGACAACGTGGAATTCGATCCGAATTTCAGGAAAGATTAGATTTCTCACAAAGTCTAATTTCCTTGCGCTTTGTGTTAACAAACCAGATTTTTTCTAAAATGGCTGTTGCACATGTTAGAAAGAGGAAGTAAGAAGCCCAGTAACGAGGAAGCACTCATAATGCCATACAGAAAGCCAATCAGCAGATAGCCAGCTCCTGTGATATCACAGCCCTATAAAAAGTCTCCTCCTGCCCGGTCTCCACCATTCCACAGTGAATTTAGTGCCCGGAGAGACGTCACAGGCACTAGGGACAGTGTTGAGGAAAGACTTTATTCACCAAATATTACTATTGAGCAGATCAGGGATAGCTTAGAGATAGTGTAGGGCTATAATAGAGAGGCATTATCCATACTATAGGGAGAGAGCAGGGACCAATAGGACAGTGTAAAGCTTGGCTAATTGGAGCTATTCTATTACACCTTGCTGCACTAATTGGGGACACAAAGTGTTCTAATACTATTGCGGTCTAATACTACAGATTTTAGGGTTTTCACCTTATTTTATACATAAGTAAATCCATTAATCCTTAATTTTGTATTTTGGGGTAAAAATGTGGCATGACACTACAGACTTTGGCGTGTTCACATTCTTTTCTACACAAGTAAATCCGTTAAATCTTAATTGTATAATTGGAGTGAAATTGCAGCTCGATACTACAGGTTTTAGAGTGTTCATGTTCTTTTATATATACGTACATCCATTCATCCTTGATTCTAGGGCGAAATTGTGGCCTGACAGTACAGATTTTAGGGTGTTCACATTCTTTTATACAAAAGTGAATCCGCTAATACGTAATTGTATAATTTGGGTGAAATTGCAGCTTGATACTACAGATTTAAGGGTCCTCTCGTTCTTTTATATAGTTTTTTTATATATCTATATATAAAAGTACATCCATTCATTCTTGATTCTGGGATGAAATTGTAGTCTAAGGCCCCATTCACACGACCGTGACCATTGCAGGATAGATGCGGCCCCATTCACCTCTATGGGAGCGGGCAGCTCCGTGCCCCGTGGCTCCGTGCCGAGCCTCTGCATAAAAAGATAAAGCATGTCCTATACTTGTCCGCAACGGCGGACAACTAAACGAATTTTGAATGGGGCACCCGGCCGTGTGTTCCACAGTGCTGTGGAACACACGCCGGGCGGCAGCCATAGTATTGCGGGTCCGCAATAATGCAATCGCAATCCATTAATCCTTAATTTTTTCGTTTGGGTGAAATTGTGGCTTGATACTACAGATTTTGAGGTGTTCATGTTCTTTTATACATAAGTACATCCATTCATCCTTGATTCTGGGGTGAATGTGTGGCCTTATACTACAGAGTTTAGGGTGTTCACATTATTTTAAGTAAATCCGTTAATCCTTAATTGTGTAATTGGGGTGAAATTGTGGCCTGCTATTAGAGATTTTAGGGTGCTCACATTCTTTTACATATAAGTACTGTACATCCATTCATCATTAATTCTGTGGTGAAATTGTGCCCTGACACTACTGCTATTTTATACTTACAGTTACTGTAAGTACATTGTGTCCAAGAGACAGGTGGCAGGCCATTCTAAGGTAACGTGCTGTGGCAAAAATGTTTCTGGAGCTGGCAGAAGTAGCAGCTGAAGAAGGGGGTGGTAGCAGCAGTCACAGTGACAGGCCAGAGTGTCACCCAGTGTTCGTGTTTTAAACAACAATCCAGCTGTCCTGGAATGGTTGACTCAGTCTTCAACATCCTTTCAACTGACATCAGACATCCCCAGCCAGGAGTCGATGGGCTCCTCTGACACCACTCTTATTTGGTATGGCCCAGGAAGAAGCTCTGTGCCCCCACCTGTTCTGAACATGATCCACTGCTTCTTCCGATAGGCGGGCAAGTAGCAATGATGAGAGTTGCATGGGAGCTGGTGTTGTGAGAAGTCAGGCATGTGACTCTTAGACTGGTGAGGGTGACATCAGTGACGTGCAGCCAGTAATCAGCAATTGATCACCAAGGCGTTAGCAAAAAGACAAAATTACTTTCCATGTGATTAACTCTGTACCTTTCAGAGAACTGATGGCTTATGCTGAGAGAAGGTGGAGAGTCCAAAGCCATCATTACTTCTCAAAAAAGGCTGTACCATAGATATGTTGAGCTGAGGGTTGGATCAGTCATTGAGCCTGCCCTCCGATGTGTGGATCTGTAACTACGGTCAAAAACAATATATGTCCTTCATGGCTCATTGGGTAAATGTGGTTCCTGCCCAGCCACATCAGCAACATGGCCAGGTGACAACACTGCTACCTCCTCATTCCCTTACTGTGGGTCCTGCACCAATGTCCTCATCTGCCTCCTCATCCTCAACCTTGTCCTAAGTCTCCACTGCAGGCACTGATCTGAGTGGTGCTTCAGCATACCACCTATGCAGAGCACAACGGTTTGCCTGGGAAAATGGAGTCACACCGGGGAGGAACTGCTCCATGTACTTCAAATCCAGACTCTCTCCTTGCCAAATGAAGATTGGAACCATGGTTACCAATAACATGAAGAACAGCTTGTCAGTGCTGCGTCAAGGAGGGATGATGCAGGCGATCTGCATGAGGCACATCTTTAATCTTGTTGTAAAGCGGTTCATGAAGTCTTCCACCCAACGGCAAGATATCCTAAAAATAGCCAGGAAACTGTGCATGCACTTCAACCACTCTTACACTGTAAAACACGCCATCATTGAGCTGCAAAGGTAGCATCTCCCAACTTTCGACTGATATGCAACATTTCCACCTATTGGAATTCCACCCTTCACAAGCAGAGTCAACCACATGGAAAGGTAGGGACTGTGGTAACAGCAACTTAGCCAGGTGATCAATTGCTGGCAAAATGAGTGACAAGGAGTAGGAGCATCAGAACCAGTAAATGATGGGAAGGAAAATATACCTCCTCCTGAGGTGCTGGAGCCTTGAATGCTGGAGTAGGGTTGTGGGCCACTAGAAGACACCCACAACATTAGCACCATGGTTTTCCCAGGTCATGTTATGGTGACGCTACATGTGTTGACACAGCATTGGCACCCTGGCTACGCTTCACCTTCTGCCCACAGATTCTTCACATGGCCATGTTGACGTCCTCCTGATGAAACTGATGAACAATTCCCACACCGGCGAGTATGGCATTCCCCCCCCACTACCTTGTGCTGACTGACTGCCTGCCCCTGCCTCTATGAACCTGTGCACGCTAGTTCTTTCTGGACTGGCAGGCTCCTGAGTAGCATACAGTATATCTCGGAACGTTTGGCTCCAGACCTCACACTGCTGCTACCCTGCTGGCTTAGCAGCTGCCTCATGTGCAAGCTGCCACTCTCATCCCCTGATGATGATAATGAAGCACCTTTTTCACCCGGCTCCAACGTGCGATCAGATACATCTTCATACACTACTCTCTATCCCACCTGCTCCCATGTGGCTCTCATTGTCACTACTTGCCTGCCTACAGCAGGAAGCGGGGAATCTCCTCTCCAAATCTTGGCTGGACAGTAGTCAGTAGTGTCTGACTATCCTCAATAAGCTTGTCCTCAATGAAAAGGAGAGAAGAGCTGACAATGAGCATGAAGGCGAACCTCTCAGATCAGTAGTATCAGGCTGCTATTTCACCCAAATTACAGAATGAAGGATTGAAGGAGGGAATAAAAACTTTATTTCAAAGTGAACATGTGGATTAGCTGCAGATTATAATGTGAATAATATGAGGATCTGCAGTGAAACGTTTCTGCAGAATTTTGGGTCCACATGTAAGTCTAGGTAGAAATTCCCCAGTATCTCCACACAGAATCTGGACAATTGACGCTGTGGATTTTATTTACAAACGTATGGATTTGTTGAATTTCCATCTACTGTACATTGCTACCACTGTGTCTACTGCTACAGATTTTCTGCAAAAGTACCTCTTGTGGTAATTCTGAGTATCCACATGTGGATTTGCTCAAAAGGTATTTTTATTCTGCAAAAGTAGTAAAATGTAGAGAAAAAAAAAAATTAACCAGACCTGGAATTACTACAATAGTAATTAGAGATGAGCGAATTTTTCAAACATTCGATTCGGCTAGTTTGCCGAATTTTCCCAAAAAATTTGCTTCGATCTGAATAAATTTGTTGCGAATCGCGTTAAAAAACGGCTACTTCCGGGCTGCAGAGAGTCTGGATAGTGGTGTAGAACACTATGCCTTACAGTAAAACGCATAGGGAGTAGTGTTGAGCGAGCACTTCTGTGCTTGTATGCTCGGGTGCTCTGGCCGAGCAACCTAGCATAATGTTAGTCAATGGGACTAAACCAGGTAGCCCCCGCTCGGAAGAGGGGAGGGTGTCTGGTTAATAGAAGAAGGTCAGAATCGCGACTTCTCCTCTTTTACTCCTTTCGCTTGTAAAAGTATGCTAATTAACTGAATTTGTACGCATTTGCGCACAATGCGTACGCATTAGAGTCCAAATGCGTACGCATTAGCATACAAATTCAGACGCATTAGCGTACAAATCAACATTACAGTGAATTTGTTATAAGCTGATGGAGTCGGGAATCCGCAGGCCGGAGAGGATCTGGAGCAACTGTGGAAGACTGTAGATTTGATGCAGATATATAAACGGGTAAGTTCAAGTAGGTAGCTAGATGAGGGGAAGTTCATCCAACAGGAGCTGAAGTACAAACAATATTCAAGCAATTTCTGAAACAGCTGAGAGCCTATTTAAAGGCCAAGACAGGAAACAAGATGGCTCCCGACAATCTTCTTTCCGCCATCTTGCTTAAGGGCAAAGTCTCTGGCACAAGGAGAAAACTGCTGACCTCCAGTGGTGGGAGAAGGAAACAACAAGACACAAACACTGGTGACCTCTAGTGGTTACGTGGTGAAATTCTGTATGCTTCTGACAGTATGCTTTTGACAGAATGCCAGCATTGCGCTTGAGTACACTCGGTGTTCTACTGTGGTAGTGGAATAATACTGTGAGCCAGTGTGACACACACATAACAGGCTTCTTAGAATCGCTGCACACTTTTATGTATTTGGGCAGTTAAGGGTCTAAAACTCACCAAACAACTCAAGTCTGAACTCAGCCTTACGGGTCAATGTTAGCGCCAGCTATAAAGAATCGTGCAGAGGCCCAAGATCCTACTAGAGCGCCAGAAGCGCACGGCTTTTACACCAATTCACTGATTCCACATACATTTCGACAGAACCTGTTTTATTACATGCTTATACAAGCAGAGCCCCCCTGGACAGGTTGGAGATAGCAGTGGCGGCAGCATCAGTAGACTATAGAGTGGCACAACGACAATGTGGCCAGGTGGCAGCAGCATGAGTAGGCCACAGAGTGGCAGAATGACAGACCCTGGAAGTGGCAGCAGCAGTGGAAGTAGTAGTACAATTTGGAGGCCACAAAGTGGCACAATTACCTAATTTTGATGTAGCAGGAGCCAGGAGACGACATGTGGAGTCGGCGGCGGCGACAGCAGCATCAGGCCGAAGAGTGGCATGATGACATACCCTGAAGAGCAGACCGTAAAAAAGAATTCTCGGCCTTTTGGTTAAGATCAACTGTTGTTCATGTTCTCATCGGTATCGGGGCTGGTTATGCCAGGGAACGTAAGGCAGAGGAAGTGCAGTGCAGGCTACAGCTTTGCCTTGACGTTGGCAAAATTGCAGTGTTGACACAGTGCGCTGAGAAGTTCCATCTTGAGATCAAGCCGGCGGTCTGCAGGGAGCTGAGCTACCACCTGTGGAAGCTCCTGCCTTTTGCCTCCCCCATGCTCATCGCTGAGTGTCCCGGGGGTCGGAATCGTTTACTTTTAAAAATTCGAGGGTTCAAAACAAACAGGGTTTCCTGTATACTTGAGCTAGCAGCAGTCGAATCTTTGTCTGCAGATGACGATAATGACCATAAAGCGCTTGTTTCACCCGGCTCCCAAGTGTAATCGGCTGCACCATCATCAACTACAGTTAGCTCTGTTTCCTGTATACTTGAGCTATGAATAATGGAATGGGACTACAGAACGTACAAAAAATTTACGACTGACATACTGCCGAGCAGAAGGTCCAAAAAATTTGAATCAATTTTGAGGCCACAGAGTGGCACCGTAACAGCAGCTGCAAGAGGCAGCAGTTGAATACATTTCAAGGCAACAGAGTTGGAGAGGCAGCAGGAGTGGTACTAATTTTAAAGAGACAGAATGGCACAGTAACATACCCAGGCAACAGCAGTCAAAAAAATTTAAATGCAACATTCTGTAGAGTGGCACAATTACATAGTTTGGACGTAGCGGCAGCTGGGACGCAGCATGATTAGGCCACAGAGTGGCACAATTACATAGTTTGGACATAGCAGCAGCTGGGAGACAGCGTGAGAAGGCGGAAGCTGGGACGCAGCATGAGTAGGCCGCAGAGTGGCACAATTACATAGTTTAGAGGTAGCGGCAGCTGGGAGACAGCGTGTGGAGGCGGTGGACGCAGCATGAGTAGGCCACAGAGAGGCACAATTACATAGTTTGGACGTTGCAGCAGCTGGGAGACAGCGTGAGTAGGCGGCGGACGCAGCAGCATCAGGCCACAGAGTTGCACAATTACATAGTTTGGAGGTAGCGGCAGCTGGGAGACAGCGTGTGGAGGCGGCGGCAGCAGCAGCATCAGGGCACAGAGTGGCATGGTGACATAGCCTGGAGGTGACAGCAGTAGCAGCATGAGGAGACCTGATTGTTGAGGTGGCAGCATCATCAGAAGGCTACATATTGGGTCAGTGACAGAGTGGAGAGGTTGGTGGTAAAGTCACTGGTAAAGATGCTGGGTGGTAGAAGGAGCAGCTGGTAGATGTGTGGTATCAGGCAGGTGGCAGCATCATAAGAGTGGCTGAGGCAGGTAGCCTGAAGAATACAGTCTCATTTGTCAAGGTTTGGGTGACGCATCATGGCTGATCTAATCTGATGCATCAGGCGTTGGTGGTTGGAAATCCTGGCTGATCCACGCCTGATTCATCTTGACAACGGTGAGTATTTCCACATTTTGGAAGGACAGGCGAGTTCTCCTTGGGGTAACTATGTCCCCCCCGCACTGAACACCCGCTCTGATGCCACACTACTAGCCGGGCAGGACAGCTTCTCCAGTGCAAACTCGGCCAGTTGCGGCCATAAATCCAGTTTGGTTGCCCAGTAGTCCAGCGGATCTTCAATGTGGGGTGGCAGGGTGCTGTCCAAGTAGGCCACCGCCTGCTGGTTCAGGGTCTGCACCTGGTCTACCTACTGCTGCCGCCGCTGCTGGTGGGTACTTTCCGCACTTGGCGGGTGAAGAAAGCTGCTCATCAGCGACTCCAGACTCAAGTTGCTGCTGCGAATCGAATTTTCCATGAAATTCGTAACAAATTCCACTTTGTCAGCTTCGATTCGCTCATCTCTAATAGTAATGCCTCAAATTATAGTTATCATGTACTTTACACCACACGATGAAAGTCGTAAAGAGGAAACCCAGAAATGAGTCATGGATCCTGATTGCCATATTTGTGTAGCACCACTGGAGCTAGCAGAAGTAGCAGCTGGAGAAAGGGGTGGTAGTAGCAGTCAAAGTGACAGGCCAGAGCTGCCAGTGTCATCCAGTGTTTGAGTTTTGACCAACAATCCAGCTGTCCTTGAATGGTTGACTCAGTCTTCAACATCCTCTCAACTCACATCAGATATCCTCAGCCAGGAGTCGATGGGCATCTCTGACAAAACTCTTATTTGGAATGGCTCAGGAAGAAGCTCTGTGCCCCCACCTGTCTTGAACATGATCCACTGCTTCCTCCAATAGGCAGGCAAGTAGCGACAATGTTGTACCTATTGCACTATTTTCCAGTCACACAGAGTGGGTGAAGTAGGGGACAACTTTTTTGTTAGAATTTTTTTAATGAAAACTTCTTCCGCTTGATTAAAAAATGTAAATTCTCCAGAAATCTGAGGCATTGCACTTTGCGTTCTTTGGGAGTGATTACTGCATACATCCAGGGAACATGGGTAAGGTAAAGGGGGCCTATAGTATGTTTTGCTAATGGGCTCTATAAATTTGAGCACACTCTTGCCCCTAAAGAAAAAAATAATAAACTAGTTTCAATATTTTATGTACCTTTCAAAAGATGACCTCATATTGTCACAAAAATAGTTTTGGCTATGGGTCATTTAATATTATTTTTGTAAAATTTATGCATTTCTGTTTTTATTTCTGTTTCTTTTCGCAGCTCCAGTAAGACTTTCAGGTGGAGCAACTGAATGTGAAGGGTTACTAGAAGTGGCATATGATGGAGAATGGAGAAGAGTGAGTTATAGAAATGAAGTTAAAAAGTCTGCTGCTGTGGTTTGTAGAGAACTGGGATGTGTTACCCCGAGTGTACAACATCATGTGACCACAGGAATTCAATCGTGGCATGATTACAAGAAGACAGTGAATATTATATGTACAGGAGAAGAGTTGTCCTTGTCTGAATGTGAATATTATCCAAATGATGATTTTGATTATGCTGGATATATGACAGAAGTGAAATGTTCAGGTAGGAGGAATCTCTTCTCTTTTTCTTCTCCACCACACTCTGGACTTGACCCAGCATTATACTGATACCATGTACAATACCTGCACCTCCAGCTACTGACAGAATGACACCACAATGATTTATAGAATCCTGTATGTATGATAGGAGTGAGATGTTCAGGTAAGATGAATCTCTTCTCTTCTTCTGCACATCACACACTGGACTAGACCCAGCATTATACCTGACACCATGTACAATACCTGCATCTCCAGATACTGACAGAATGACACCACAATGATTTATATAATCCTGTATATATGATAGGAGTCAGATGTTCAGGTAAGAGGAATCTCTTCTCTTCTTCTTTTCCACACATCACACACTGGACTGGACCCAGTATTATACCTGACACCATGTACAATACCTGCACCTCCAGATACTGAAAGAATGACACCACAATGATTATATTTCATTGTTTCAATGTTTTCCGTTTCAAGGAACTGATTTACCTGTTTTGCTGTGTGACAGGGGCATTGTCATGCATCAAAATTGCTGGCTCATTGAGTGACAAACACAAGGAAGCAGTGGTGTAACTACAACTAACTGGGCCCCACAGCAAATTTTTGAACAGGGCCCCCCAAAAAACTTCTTCACAACCCCCAACTCACATGCAACCCTCACTCTTGTGGCTAGTCAAGATTGAGCTCTCCCAGACAAGGCCTGACAACCGCTCCATCCGTTTCCTATAGTGTCACTGTATATAATGTCATTGTATAATACTGTTGAGGGGGCCCTGACAATAAAATCTTTTAGTCTCCCTCTTGAGGGGCCCCCTTGTGGGTCTGGGCCCCAAAGCAGCTGCTTCCCCTGCTTCCCCTATAGCTACGTCCCTGCAAGGAAGGAACCACGTGTTGTTCAAGAATGTTCTGCTACACACTTGCATTCACTCTGCCATGTAGCTGTATGACAGGCCCAACTCCTGCTGCTGAAAACATTCCCCAAACCATGACATTTCCTCCTCCACCTTTCACTGACTTGTTTACACACTTTGGGTTCAGTCTTTCCCCAGTTTGTCGACGAACATAATGTTTACCATCAGACCCAAATAAATTAAACTTGCTTTCATCACTAAAGTGAACTCTGGACCACTTTTCCTCTGTCCACACAACATGCTCCTCAGCCTTTTGATTCTTTCTGCTAGTGAGAGGTTCGGTCACTGCAGAGTAGGCTTTCAGTCCAAATGCTCTTAAACGCCGAGACACTGTATAACAAGATAGATCCTTACCCTATTCAGTGCTGAACTGGTGAGTAATTCCAGCTGCAGTGTTGAATCGATTCCCTATGGAGATTCTCTGCGTTATCCTGTCCTCTATTGCATTTGTCTTTCGTGGACAACCAGCCTTCTTGGGGGACTTGAATGCGTTTGTGGTGTTGTAAAGATGCAGTATTCTACAAATCACAGACTTGGAGCGACCAACTTCTCTTGCTATGGCTGATAGGGTCACACCTTTGGCCTTCATCTTGACAACCTACTGACGGAGTGTTTCAGTCACTTTGGAACAGCTTTCCATTTTGCAAAGTCAAAGCGAATTTTGGATGATTCGCTCATCTCTAGGTTTCTTACACATTTTAACACTAAACTGCCTAAAAAAAAACAAAAACAAAAAACAATATCTTGTCTCTACACTATCTGTCCCTTCAGCTGCAGCTCTGAGCCGATCCACATGTCATCAGTTGCTATATAGCAATCCTGCAGTCCTTGAATGGTTGACTCAGTCTTTAACATTCTCTCAACTGACATCAGACACCCCCAGCCAGGAGTCAGTGGGCACTTCTGACACCACTCTTAGTTAGCATGGCCCAGTAACTATAAGTGTGCCCTCACCAGTCCTGAACATGCCTCTTTTACTTTCTGTTCCTTCTGCTCAGGAAGTTTTGTATGCCATTGGCTGTGCTCCGCTTTACAGCAACGAGATTATTGAGGATAGTCTACTGCCCAAGCAAAAAGGGGAGGAGAAATCTTTAATCTGGTTTTAAAGCCCTCATTGAGCTGCAAAGGTAGAATAGCATTCCCCAACATTGCCTGATACGCAACATTTCCACCCGTTGGAATTCCACCCTCTACATGCAGAGTCAACCTCATGGAAAGGGAGGGACTGTGGTACCAGCAATTTAGCTAGGAGCAAGTTCAGCTTCTGTGCCGTTGGAGTGCATGCATACGGTTGTCTTTTTTGATTAATGGCGAAATGAATGATGAGGAGTAGGAGAAGGAGCATCAAGACCAGTAAATGGTATTTGGTCTAAATGTATTCTTTAGACTGCGGCTAGTGTATCGCACACCTCACAATTGTTTACTGGACTGTAGTTTATATAATTGAGTGAAAATAATTATTCTCTATACTGCGGCTAGTGTATCACACACCTCACAATTGTTTACTGGACTGTAGTTTATATAATTGAGTGAAAAAAATTATTCTCTAGACTGCGGCTAGTGTATCACACACTTCACAATTGTTCACTGGACTGTAGTTTATATAATTGAGTGAAAAAAAATATTCTCTAGACTGCGGCTAGTGTATTACACACCTCACAATTGTTCACTGGACTGTAGTTCATATAATTGAGTGAAAAAATTATTCTCTAGACTGCGGCTAGTGTATCGCACACCTCACAAATGTTCACTGGACTGTAGTTTATATAATTGAGTGAAAAAAATTATTCTCTAGACTGCGGCAAGTGTATCGCACACCTCACAATTGTTCACTGGACTGTAGTTCATATAATTGAGTGAAAAAAAATATTCTCTAGACTGCGGCTAGTGTATCGCACACCTCACAATTGTTCACTGGACTGTAGTTTATATAACTGAGTGAAAAAAACGTATTCTCTAGACTGTGGCTAGTGTATCGCACACCTCACAATTGTTCACTGGACTGTAGTTTATATAATTGAGTGAAAAAAAAGGAAAATCTAGACTGCGGCTAGTTTATCGCACACCTCACAATTGTTCACTGGATTGTAGTTTATATAATTGAGTGAAAAAAACATATTCTCTAGACTGCCCCTAGTATATCGCACACCCCACAATTGTTCACTGGACTGTAGTTTATATAATGGAGTGAAAAAAATGTATTCTCTAGACTGCGGCTAGTGTATCACACACCTCACAATTGTTTACTGGACTGTAGTTTATATAATTGAGTGAAAAAAATTATTCTCTAGACTGTGGCAAGTGTATCACACACCTCACAATTGTTTACTGGACTGTAGTTTATATAATTGAATGAAATAAATTATTCTCTAGACTGCGGCTAGTGTATCGCACACCTCACAATTGTTCACTGGACTGTAGTTTATATAATTGAGTGAAAAAAATTATTCTCTAGACTGCGGCTAGTGTATCACACACTTCACAATTGTTCACTGGACTGTAGTTTATATAATTGAGTGAAAAAAATTATTCTCTAGACTGCGGCAAGTGTATCACACACCTCACAATTGTTTACTGGACTGTAGTTTATATAATTGAATGAAATAAATTATTCTCTAGACTGCGGCTAGTGTATCGCACACCTCACAATTGTTCACTGGACTGTAGTTTATATAATTGAGTGAAAAAAATTATTCTCTAGACTGCGGCTAGTGTATCACACACTTCACAATTGTTCACTGGACTGTAGTTTATATAATTGAGTGAAAAAAAATTCTCTAGACTGCGGCTAGTGTATCACACACCTCACAATTGTTCACTGAACTGTAGTTCATATAATTGAGTGAAAAAAATTATTCTCTAGACTGCGGCTAGTGTATCGCACACCTCACAAATGTTCACTGGACTGTAGTTTATATAACTGAGTGAAAAAAATGTATTCTCTAGACTGTGGCTAGTGTATCGCACACTTCACAATTGTTCACTGGACTGTAGTTTATATAATTGAGTGAAAAAAACGTATTCTCTAGACTGCAGCTAGTGTATCGCACACCTCACAATTGTTCACTGGACTGTAGTTTATATAATTGAGTGAAAAAAACGTATACTCTAGACTGCGGCTAGTTTATTGCACACCTCACAATTGTTCACTGAACTGTAGTTTATATAATTGAGTGAAAAAAACATTCTCTAGACTGCCTCTAGTGTATCGCACACCTCACAAATGTTCACTGGACTGTAGTTGATATAACTGAGTGAAAAAAACGTATTCTCTAGACTGTGGCTAGTGTATCGCACACTTCACAATTGTTCACTGGACTGTAGTTTATATAATTGAGTGAAAAAAATTATTCTCTAGACTGCGGCTAGTGTATCACACACTTCACAATTGTTCACTGGACTGTAGTTTATATAATTGAGTGAAAAAAAATATTCTCTAGACTGCGGCTAGTGTATTACACACCTCACAATTGTTCACTGGACTGTAGTTCATATAATTGAGTGAAAAAAAATATTCTCTAGACTGCGGCTAGTGTATCGCACACCTCACAAATGTTCACTGGACTGTAGTTTATATAACTGAGTGAAAAAAAACGTATTCTCTAGACTGTGGCTAGTGTATCGCACACCTCACAATTGTTCACTGGACTGTAGTTTATATAATTGAGTGAAAAAAAAGGAAAATCTAGACTGCGGCTAGTTTATCGCACACCTCACAATTGTTCACTGGATTGTAGTTTATATAATTGAGTGAAAAAAACATATTTTCTAGACTGCCTCTAGTGTATCGCACACCCCACAATTGTTCACTGGACTGTAGTTTATATAATTGAGTGAAAATAATTATTCTCTAGACTGCGGCTAGTGTATCACACACCTCACAATTGTTTACTGGACTGTAGTTTATATAATTGAGTGAAAAAAATTATTCTCTAGACTGCGGCTAGTGTATCACACACCTCACAATTGTTTACTGGACTGTAGTTTATATAATTGAGTAAAAAAAATTATTCTCTAGACTGCGGCTAGGGTATCGCACACCTCACAATTGTTCACTGGACTGTAGTTTATATAATTGTGTAAAAGAAATTATTCTCTAGACTGCGACTAGTGTATCACACACTTTACAATTGTTCACTGGACTGTAGTTTATATAATTGAGTAAAAAAAAATATTCTCTAGACTGCGGCTAGTGTATCACACACACCTCACAATTGTTCACTGGACTGTAGTTTATATAATTGAGTGAAAAAAAATATTCTCTAGACTGCAGCTAGTGTATCACACACACCTCACAATTGTTCACTGGACTGTAGTGTATATAATTGAGTGAAAAAAAATATTCTCTAGACTGCAGCTAGTGTATCGCACACCTCACAATTGTTCACTGGACTGTAGTTTATATAACTGAGTGACAAAACGTATTTCCTAGACTGCACTACAGATCCCAGCAAGCCAATGTACAGCAGCAGCAAAAAATAGTACTGAGAGGACTTTAGGCAATTTCATTGGGGTCTGTGTGGACCATGTGCTGTCCCCTTTCTGCCACCAGTGCACAGTGTGCAGTCAAGATGGCGGTAGCTGCACTACAAGTCCCAGCCAGCAGCCGAGAGGAGGACAAAAAAAAAATGTCGTTGTAGCCCTTACAAGGAGCGTTGGGTTCTTTGTGGATGATTCCTGCCTAACCAGATTCTAATTTCACGCCCTAACAGTGTGCAGCCAAGATGGCGGTCGCTGCACTACAAGTCCCAGCCAGCAGCCAGGAGGAGACCAAAAAAAAAAAACCTGCTTGTAGCCCTTAGAAGGGCTGTTGGGTTCTTTGTGGGTGATTCCTGCCTAACCAACAACTAAATTCAGGCCCTAACACTCTCCCTGACAGACAGCAGCTCTATCCCTAATCCCATGCAGACGGCGTATGACGCGAGCAGCGCGGGACCAGATTCTTATATTCCCAGGTCATCTGATCTGGCCAGCCAATCCCTGCTATCGACTTGTAGGGGCCCCACGTGATGCTAGGAGGTACTAAAGACTCTCCTGCATGTTGATTGGCTAAAAAAAGGCAGCTAACATGCAGGAAAAGGAAGTTGCCATTTCTTCGAGGATCGCGATATGCTCGTCCGAGTAGCGAGCATATGCGAATACCCTAATGCTCGGACGAGCATGTTCGCTCATCTCTAATTGCTACCACTGTATCTACTGCTACAGATTTTCTGCAAAAGAACCTCTTGTGGTAATTCTGAGTGTCCACCACATGTGGATTTGCTCAAAAGGTATTTTTATTCTGCAAAAGCAGTAAAACGTACAAAAAAAAAAACTATACAGGACTGGTATTACTAAAATTCTAATACCTCACATCATAGAGTTATCATGTCTTTAACACCACACAATGAAATCCGTAAAAAGGAACCTCAAAAATGAGTCATGGATACTGATTGCCATATTTATTCAGCACCTATTCCACTATTTTCTAGTCACATAGATTGAGTGAAGTAGGGGACAACTATTTAATTACAATTTTTATAATGAAAACTTCTTCCACTTGATTAAGAATTGTAAATTATCTAGAAATCTGAGGCATTGTGCTCTGCATTCCATGTATAATCCTGTATATATGATAGGAGTGAGATGTTCAGGTAAGAGGAATCTCTTCTCTTCTTCTTCTACACACTTCACACACTGGACTTGACCCAGCATTATACCTGATACCATATACAATACCTGCACCTGCATCTACTGACAGAATGACGCCACAATGATTTATAGAATCCTGTATATATAATAGGAGTGAGATGTTCAGGTAAGAGGAATCTCTTCTCTTCTTCTTTTCCACACATCACACACTGGACTGGACCCAGCATTATACCCGACTAGTGTTTGGTGAGCAAGTTCAGCCGAACACTGTATTCGGTCGAGCATAGCTATGCAGCGAATCAGCGTGCGGAGAGGTACTGGCATTCACTGTAATGCGGTAGCCATGTTGGCTACTGGCAATACAGTGATTGGTTGACCAGGATCACTCGGTGACATGTGACCCGGCTCAGTCCTAGGGCAATTGCACACGACCGTGGAGCACGGTCGTGAAAACCCAGACCGTGCTCCTTCTGAGGGAAGAAGCGCCGTGTGCTTCCTAAGGCCGCCGATGTACGGTGATAGACTCTATACGAACATGTACAGTGTATCACTGTACAGCGGCGGCCTCAGGAAGCGCACGGCATCATAGCAACCAATGACGCCATGCGCTCCTGCCCTCAGAAGGAGCAAGGTCTGGGCTTTCATGGACCGGACCATGCTCCACGGTCGTGTGCAAGGACCCTTAGTCAGTGAGAGCTGCTGCAAAGAGAGACAGATAATGTAGGGATAGGAATTTGTTAGGCAGGGTTACTTTTTTCTTTTCAAAAGACCCAAAAGTCCTTTTAAGGACTATTGTCTTATCTGGCTGCTATAAACAGTGCCGTGTGAAAGTATTCGGCCCCCTGGAACTTTTCAACCTTTTTCCACATTTTAGGCTTCAAACAAAAAGATATAACATTTTACATTTTTGGTGAAGAATCAACAACAAGTGGGTCACAATTGTGAAGTCGAACGAAATTTATTG
Source organism: Rhinella marina (assembly GCA_900303285.1). Taxonomy (NCBI): domain Eukaryota; kingdom Metazoa; phylum Chordata; class Amphibia; order Anura; family Bufonidae; genus Rhinella; species Rhinella marina. The sequence continues at coordinate 39,564 of ONZH01010701.1, forward strand.
GATCATTTAAACTTTTTTTGTAATAATAAAACTGAAAAGTGGGGCGTGCAAAATTATTTGGCCCCCTTGCATTAATACTTTGTTGTGCCACCTTTTGCTGCGATTATAGCTGCAAGTCGCTTGGGGTATGTCTCTATCAGTTTTGCACATCTAAAGACTGAAATTTTTGCCCATTCTTCCTTGCAAAACAGCTCAAGCTCTTTGAGGTTGGATGGAGAGCGTTTGTGAACAGCAGTTTTCAGCTCTTTCCACATATTCTCAATTGGATTCAGGTCTGGACTTTGACTTGGCCATTCTAAGACCTGGATACGTTTATTTTTGAACCAGTCCATTGAAGATTTTGCTTTATATTTGGGATCATTGTCTTGTTGGAAGATAAATCTCTGTCCAAGTCTCAGGTCTTTTGCAGATTCCAACAGGTTTTCATCCAGAATGGCCCTGTATTTGGCTCCATCCATCTTCCAATCAATTTTAACCATCTTCCCTGTCCCTGCTGATGAAAAGCAAGTCCAAACCATGATGCTGCCACCACCATGTCTGACAGTGGGGATGGTGTGTTCAGGGTGATGAGTTGTGTTGCTTTTACGCCAAACATATCGTTTTGCATTGTTTCCAAAAAGTTGGATTTTGGTTTCATCTGACCAGAGCACCTTCTTCCACATGTTTGGTGTGTCTCCCAGGTGGCTTGTGGCAAACTGTAAACAAGACATTTTATGGATATCTTTGAGAAATGGCTTTCTTCTTGCCACTCTTCATAAAGGCCAGATTTGTGAAGTGTTCGACTGATTGTTGTCCTATGGACAGACTCTCTCACCTCAGCTGTAGATCTCTGCAGTTCATCCAGAGTGATCATGGGCCTCTTGGCTGCATCTCTGATCAGTCTTCAACTTGTTTGAGATGAAAGTTTAGAGGGACGGCCGGGTCTTGGTAGATTTGCAGTGGCCTGATACTCCTTCCATTTCAATATGATCGCTTGCACAGTGCTCCTTGGGATGTTTAAAGCTTAGGAAATCTTTTGTTATCCAAATTCAGCTTTAAACTTCTCCACAACAGTATCACGGACCTGCCTGATGTGATCCTTGGTCTTCATGATGCTCTCTGTGCTTTAAACAGAACCCTGAGACTATCACAGAGCAGGTGCATTTATACGGAGACTTGATTACACACAGGTGGATTCTATTTATCTTCATCAGTCATTTAGGACAACATTGGATCATTCAGAGATCCTCAATTAACTTCTGGAGGGAGTTTTCTGAACTGAAAGTAAATGGGCCAAATAATTTTGCACGCCCCACTTTTCAGTTTTATTATTACAAAAAAAGTTCAAATGATCCAATAAATTTTGTCCCACTTCACAATTGTGACCCACTTGTTGTTGATTCTTCACCAAAAATTTTAAATGTTATATCTTTTTGTTTGAAGCCTGAAAAGTGTCAAAAGGTTAAAAAATTCCAGGGGGCCGAATACTTTTGCAAGGCACTGTATATATATTTTTGGGGACAAAAATTGTGCAAAATGGTCTGACCTTAACACTACTTGTGCAGCGTCTGCTGTATAACGTTTGTGCATCCAAAATACCTGTGATATCTGGTGTATTTTTTTTCTGCGCTAATCAAGGCGGCATTACCTGTGCTGCGTCTGCTGTATAACGTTTACGCAAGGAGGGACAGATAGTGTAGGGATAGGATTTGGCTAGGCTGGTTAAGTTTTTCTTTTTAAAAGACCCAAAAGTCCTTTTAAGGACTATTGTCTTATCTGGCTGCAATATATATTGTTTTGGGGCAAAATTTGCGCAAAATTGCCTGACCTTAACACCACCTGCGCTGCTTGTGCTGTATAACGTTTGTGTATCCTAAATACCTGACATCCAGTGTATTTTTTTTCTGCCGCTAATCAAGGCGACATTACCTGCACAACATCTACTGTATAACATTTGTGTATCCTAAATACCTGACATCCAGTGTACTTTTTCTGCCTCTAATCAAGGCTACATTACCTGCGCAGCGTCTGCTGTGTAATGTTTGTGCATCCTAAATACCTGTGACAGCCGGTGTATTATTTTTTTCTGCCGCTAATCAAGGAGATTGCGCAAGGAGGGACAGATAGTGTAGGGATAGGATTTGGCTAGGCAGGTGTAGTTTTTCTTTTCAAAAGATCCAAGAGTCCTTTTAAGTACTATTGTTTTATCTGGCTGCAATATATATATATTTTTGGGTGAAAAATTTGTGCAAAATTGCATGGTATTAACACCAACTGTGCTGCGTGTGCTGTATAACGTTTTTGTATCCTAAATACCTGACATCCAGTGTATTTTTTTTCCTGCCGCTTATCAAAGTGACATTACCTTGCTATATAACGTTTGCGCATACTAAATATTTCTGACATTCGGTGACATTTTTCTGCTCCTACACTTAAAAAATATCTGCACTACTGTACTTGTGACAAATAGAGATGAGCGAATCGAATCGGATGAAGTGGAATTCGATCCGAATTTCAGAAATTATTCGATTTGCACGGATTTAGAATTACGTGATGATTCGTAGTGACAGATCTCTTCTTTTTTTTTTTCCTTACTAAAATGGTGGCTGCACATGTTTGGACATGGAGAAAAGAAAATGAGGGAGGGATCACCCACAATGCCATCCATGCAGCCAATCAGCAGCCAGCCAGCCCTGTGATGTCACAGCCCTATAAATACCGTCAGCCATTTTGGATTCTGTCATTCTACAGTGAACTCAGTGCAGGGAGAGTCGTTTGCAGGCGCTAGGGAAACTGATAGAAAACCTCCTCAAAAGTACAAATTGCTGAATAGAAGTGTAGGGAAAGGATAGAGTGAAGTATTGAAGCAGAACAGGCTTCTATTGGGGTGTTTAGAGGCAGTGTGAGATATAGAAAGAAGTGCAACCAAAGGGTAATAAAAAAAATAGTATTACACCTTGGTTTCGGTGACTGGGATTCAAAATTGCCATGCTACAGCCGCTCATGTCAGGTTTGCCTCTCTAATTCTGGTTATTGGGGTTTTGTTAACTCATATGCGCTGTAGTTACATTTAGTACAGCACTTTTTTTGCTGTTTTAGTGTTGGGTTAGCTGTGGTGAAGTGGGAAAATGGCAGCCCTTTGTAGATTGAATTGTTAAAAAAAGTTTTAGTAAGCATACAGCGCCAAAGTTATATATAGTAAAGTGTTCTTGCAGCTATTAGAGTTGAAAAAAAATGTATTATTCGCTCGGTGCTGAAGTGGGAGAATTACAGCCCTTTGTAGCGTGTATTGTTCTAAAAAAAAAAACTGTTTTAGTAGGCGTACAGCGCCAAAGTTATATATAGTAAAGTGTTCTAGCAGCTATTAGTGTTGCAAAACAACGTATTATTCGCTCAGTGCTGAAGTGGGAGAATTACAGCCCTTTGTAGAGTGTATTATTGTCAAAAAAAGCTTGATTTCGCCTACAGCGCCACAGCTCTATATTTTAAAAGCTACTGGCATTTATTTCTGTTACCCCAAAAACGTATTATTCGCTCTGTGCTGGAGTGGGAGAATTACAGCTTTTTGTAGCATGTATTATTCTGAAAAAAAAAAGAGTTTTAGTAGATGTACAGCGCCAAAGTTATATATAGTAAAGTGTTCTAGCAGCTAAAAACGTATTATTCGCTTGGTGCTGAAGTGGGACAATTACCGCAATTTGTAGCGTGTATTATTGTAAAAAAAGTTTTATTTGGCCTACAGCGTCAAAGTTAAACACTGTCAAACCTTCTGTTGGTTATTAGTGATGGCAAAAGACTTATTAGCTGTTGTGTGGTAAAGTGGGAAAATTACAGCACTTAGTAGTCTGTAGTAGTAGCAAAAAAAAGGTTGATTTGGCCTACAACGTCAAAGTTAAATTTTGTCAAACCATCTGTTGGTTATTAGTGGTGGCAAAAGACTTATTAGCCTTTGTGTGGTGACCTCTACAGCTGCCCGCCCCTTTAACAGTGACCTCTACAGGAGCCCGCCCCTTTAACAGTGACCTCTACAGAAGTCTGCCCCTTTAACAGTGACCTCTACAGCTGCCCGCCCCTTTAACAGTGACCTCTACAGAAGCCTGCCCTTTTAACAGTGACCTCTACAGCTGCCCGCCCCTTTAACAGTGACCTCTACAGCTGCCCGCCCCTTTAACGGTGACCTCTACAGCTTCCCGCCCCTTTAACAGTGACCTTTACAGCGGCCCGCCCCTTTAACAGTGACCTCTACAGCAGCCCACCCCTTTAACACTGACCTCTACAACAGCCGGCCCCTTTAACTGTGACCTCCACAGCAGCTAGAGTGGCCACTGTCTTCACCCCCAGAAAGCCAGACCTCACTGGCCATTCCCCCAAACGTGAAACAGCGCCCCCAGTTCCCATGAAGACACACCACTAAACATGAGGCCACACACCCCTGGCCCCATGAAGACACGGAGGAGAAGCTGTCTGAGTGTGAGCTACTGAAAGGGTGGACATCCCTGTGTCTGCCCAGGCACTGCGTCGGATGGAGAACAGGTAGCCAGAAAACTGGACTGTCCAGCCTAAAGCCGGACATCTGGCCACCCTAACATCAGCCTGCCCCTAGGGTGGCCAGAGGTCTTGTTTTAGGCTGGACAGTCTGGCTTTCAGACTCCCTGTCCTCTGTCATGCGCAGGGCCTGGATTGACACAGGGATGTCCTTTTGAACAGCTCACTCTCAGCAGCAGCACTGTGCAGTCTGAGCATGAGCTTCAGGGAGAAAGTCACCCTCCTCCCACCCCTGCAGCTGAAAGAAGGTGATTTTTACCTATATTTTGAATCCCGGTCAAATGCGGCATGGAAGAGACGTGGCCTGACTGAGTCAGGGGCGTGACTGAGTGGGATCTGGGGGTGGGGCTTTTAAGTCCTTCTTTTGACAGTGGCCTGAATTACAGGTCGATGCCATAGTAATTTAGGAGGAAGGTGGGTAACAGTGGAAGAATACATCTTTTATTACTACTGAACAGTAAATATGTAAAATTTACATTATATGAGGTAATGATTGATGATGAATTAGTCTAAAACATAAGTTATATTTATGGTAACCGAAATACCCCTTTACCATTGTCATCCACAGTGCTCTGCCTCTTTAATGCAGACCTACAGCAGTAAACTGGCTAGGTTGTCATAGAAACCTGGTGAGAAGCCTGTGAGCTTCTATTGGCTGATAAGGGTCATGTGACCAGGCTACTATTGGCTAATGCATTTTTTGAGAATATCTCAGGAACAGTACGTCCTGGAGAGCTGAAAACTGTTCTAAAACCTTCCCGGACACCTGATGTACATGTGTGCCAAATTTTGTAATTGTAGCTGCAGCGGTGCGGATTCCTTTAGCAGACATACACACACACACACACACACGCACACACACACATACACTCAGCTTTATATATTAGATTTGATCAAACAGCATGTCAGGCAGAGAAGTGACAGGCCCTGCACAGGGGAATGGCAGAGGCCAAAATGGAGGAGGAGCAGGAGCAGCCAATGGAGCTACATGGCGATGAGGAAAAGGAGACAGAGGACCCAGACACACCATGGCAGTATGCAGTGGAGATGGAGGCAGGAAGACTCTCCGAGTCACTTCCGCAAATAGCCCAATGCATGCTCACTTGCTTGCATAGTGACAGCCATATTGTCACCATTCGGCAGAGGAATGACTACTGGCTCTCCACCCTATTAGACCCTTGCTACCGGTCCAAAATGAGGGACTTTTTTACACCCGCCAAGAGGGAGGACAAACTGAACTACTATAGAGACATCCTATGTAGGTCAGTTGGCTGCTGCCTATCTGCGCCATCGTCCTTCCTCTCGCAGGTCTGACCGGGGGGACCCTCTGCGCTCATGTTCCACTGCCATAGCTGGTGGGGGGGGTAGGGTTGGCAACAGCAGTACCAGCTCCGTCAGCAGCAGCAGCAGCAGCCGCCTGAGTCTACAGTCGCTGATGAGCAGCTTTCTTCACCCGCATAGTGAAGAAACTACTCACCAGCAGCATTGTCTAGACCTGGAGGGGGACCAGAAAAAGCAGCTGGTGGCATACTTGGACAGTACCCTGCCACCCGTCATTACTGGGCTGCCAAACTAGATTTATGGCCGCAATTGGCCGAGTTTGCTCTGGAAAATCTGTCCTGCCCAGCCAGTAGTGTGGCATCAGAGCGGGTGTTTAGTGCGGCGGGGTCCATAGTTACCCCAAGGAGAACTCGCCTATTCTCCCAAAATCTGGAGAGACTGACCTTTGTCAAGATGAAGATGAATGCTACTACTACTGCCTCCATAATGTCGTCGTACCATTCTGTTGCCTCAAAATTCTACTTACTGAAATGTGATATTTGCTCCATGGGCCTGTGACTGGGAAATTGTACTTACAGACATTTGATATTTGCTCACTGGGCCTGTAACTCAGAAATTCTACTTACTGACATGTGATATTTGCTCGGAGGGCCTGTGACTGCGAAATTCTACTGACTGACATTTTCAATCTTGTTGGGCCACTCTGTGGTTTCTGCCACTTTCCCACTCTGTCATTGTGCAATTCTGTGGCCTCCTGATGCTGCTACTGCTGCTGCTGCCTCTTCTACACGTCGTCGTCATGCCACTCTGGCAGACCTTCTACAGTCATAGGCAGGTCAAATTTGAAAATGGTTGACACTTGGTCTACATCAATTCCTCGGGCACAGACATTAGTGGTCATGAGAACTTTTCCTTTCCTATCTCTGTCGTCGTGCCACTCTGTCAGAACTTCTACAGTCACAGGCAGGTCAAACTTTACAACGGTTGACACTTCTTCTACGTCAATTCCATCTCGGTCGTCATGCCACTGTATGACCTCATAATTCTGCATACGACTGACATTTGCTATGTTTTCATTGGGCCTGTCTGTGACTGCGAAATACTGACTGACGTTTTCAATCTTGTCGGCCCACTCTGTCGTTGTGCCACTGTGTGACCTTGTAATTCTGTTACTAGTACTGCTGCCACTTCCACACTCTGTTATTGTGCCACTCTGTGGCCTCCAAATTCTACTGCTTGTCAGTATTGTGTCTGTGGCATCATCACAGTGTGGCAGATCGCTGTCTGCACAATGCAGCGTCATGGGTCGCAGCTCTTGCCTACCTCGCAGAAGGAGCAAGAACCTGCCAGCATGAAGTGCCCAAGCGTGGTTGTTGAAACCAGATAACCTCTGCTGAAGCTTCCTGCTGCTCTGACCTGCTGAGTACTGGACTTTGCCAATTTACCCTGACTTTCCCTGCCTCTCTGCCTGCTACCTGGATTACCTGGACTATTGACCCCTATATTGCCGGTCTACAATTCTGCCTGCTATTTGGATTACCTGGACTATTTACCCCTGCATTGCCTGACTACAACTCTGCTTGCTGTCACCTGTAAGTTTGTCTGGACTTCTGACCTTGCACTGCCTAAGAGTCTGAACCAGTGTACCGTATTATTCTGAACTCTGTTTTGCCTTTGTTTCAATTGACTTTTGTTTACCTTCTGCCAGTAAAGATCATCTGTTCTGTTACTCAGCTTATGTTGGACTCTGTACACACTCCTGCAGTTAGCTGCTTTCTGGGTGGCTGGTTTAAACACCAGTGTCCTGACTCTGGGAGTCAGCAGTCAGCAATATTGGGCTAACTCCTAGTCCACTATCAGCTGACCTAGAGGATCCACATCCTCTGGTCGTGACAGTATGCTTGGGCCATGGATTCCGCTGGCTCTAATGAGGAAGATGATGATGAGGAGAAACCGTGTTCACAGCAGGGCAGCACCCAAAGCAGCTCATGGGCATCAATGGAGCGTGGATGGGGGGATACAGAGGACACAGAGGATACACCTTCCACAGAGGACAGCTTGTCATTGCCTCTGGGCAGCCTGGCACACATGAGCGACTACATGCTGCAATGCCTGCGCAACGACCGCCGAGTAGCCCATATTCTAACCAGTGCTGATTACTGGGTGGACACCCTGCTGGATCCCGGCTACAAGGACAATGTGTTGTCCTTAATTCCGTCATTATTCAGCGTGATCGGAAGATGCGCGAGTACAAGCGCACGTTGGTAGACGCGCTGCTAAGGGCATTCACACCAGACAGTGGGGGCTCAGTGGAAGCACCAGGCAAAGGCAGAGGAGGAGGAAGTCGCCAACACAGCTGGGGCACCGTCAGCACCTCAGAAGGGAGGGTTAGCATGGCCAAAATGTGGAAAAGCTTTGTCAGTACGCCACAACAACCAGCACCACCAGCTGATACGGAACATCTTAGCAGGAGGAAGCATTTCAGCAACATGGTGGAACAGTATGTGTGCACATGCCTACACGTACTGACTGATGGGTCTGCCCCATTCAAGTTTTGGGTCTCCAAATTGGGCACATGGCCTGAGCTTGCCCTTTACTCCTTGGAGGTGCTGGCCTGCCCTGATGCAAATGTATTGTCCGAATGTGTGTTTAGCACAGCGAGGTGGGGGTAATCACAAACCAGCACAGCAGCCTGTCCACAGCCAACGTGGACAAGCTCACGTTCATTAAAACAAACCAGGCATGGATCCCACAGGACTTGTCCGTACCTTGTGCTGGCCGTACCCAGCCATTGTTATACTCCAGGGCACTTTATCTTTGCATTCTCTTTTCTATTTCCTTGTTTTGGGGTCTTCCCAAATGAAAAAAAAATATATAAAATAAAATAAAATAAAACAACAAAAACAGCTCTCACCACTCAACCTACAACCAGGCACGGTTGTGTCTTACAACGGCCACAACCTGGTGGCGGCTTTGGAGCTAGGCAAGCTCACACACATACCACGCCTGGCCCTACTCCAATTGGCCTGAGCTACTGGTCAAGGTGCGCCGCCTGTGTGCCCATTTTCGAAAGTCACCTACAGCTTTCGCTGGTCTGGCAACGCTGCAGCAGACTGCTGTGCGACCTGAGAACACATTGGAACTCCACCTTCCACATGTTGGCCAGGCTTTGTGAGCAGCGGAGGGCAGTAGTGGAATACCAGCTGCAACACGGTCATCACCTTTCCAGTAAGCTTCTGCTCTTCATAAGCGACGAGTGGGCAATGATGTCTGACCTCTGTGAGGTTTTACGCAACTTCAATGAATCTACACAGATGGTAAGCGGCGATAGCATTATTATCAGCGTAACCATCCCACATATGTGTCTATTGAAACGCTCAGTGCTCACAATAAAGGCGGACGCTTTGCATGTGGAAGAGGTGGAAATGGGGGAAGACCCTACACAGCGTGATAGCCAGACCACCCTTGGTTCGTCTTCTCAGCGCAAATTGAAGGAGGAGGAGGAGCAGGAGACGGTTCCCCCACTACAGAGGGTAGTACCGATAGCATGTTTAAACCAGAAGAGAAGGAAGAGGACGAGGAGATTGAGAGTCATCCTTCTGGTGAGGAGAGCAAAGCCTTGTCTGTTGGGACTCTGGCACACATGGCTGACTTCATGCTATGCTGCTTTTTCCGTGACCCTCGCATTATACGCATTTTAGCCAACACCGATTACTGGTTGTTCACCCTTCTCAACGCCCGCTACAAAGAGAACTTCTCATCTCTTATTCCTGTGGTGGAGAGGACTAGCAAAATTGTGCAATACCAGAAAGCCCTTGTGGAAAAATTGCTCCAAAAATTTCCATCTGACAACGCTGGCGGCAGAGTACATAGTTCCTTGGGGAGATGAGGGGAACATACAGCAGTTCCAACAGAGGCAGTGCCACACTCTCCAAGGCCTGGGACAGTTTTATGACACCCCACCAGCACCCTCACCCTGATGAGCGGCCTAGTGTCACAAGGAGGAAAAAGTTTTGGAAGATGGTAAAGGAGTACCTAGCTGACCGTGTCAACTTCCTCAGTAATCCCTCTGATTGGGTGTCTAAGCTGGACACATGGCACGAACTGGCACTCTACGCCTTGGAGGTGCTGGCCTGCCCTGTCACCAGCGTTTTATCTGAGCAGGTATTTAGTGCCGCTGGGGGCATAATAACTGATAAGCACATCCGCCTGTCAACTGAAAATGCTGACAGGTTGAAGCTTATCAAAATGAACAAGGCCTGGATTGCCCCTGACTTCTGTACTCCACCAGAGGAAAGCGGCTGAACATAAAGGAACTTTAAATGTGGCTTATAGGGTGTATTGAATACACTGTATTCCCATGCACCCCTTCCTCTTCTACTTCTTGTCCTCTTCCTCCTCTTCCCATATCAAATTGCTTATTAGGCTGCCCTCGCCCTTTAAATTTTTAAGAGGGTCACCAGCAGGCCCTCACCCATAATTTTTAAGAGGGTCACCAGCAGGTCTTCACCCATAATTTTTACAGGGTCACCAGCAGGCCCTCACACATAATTTTTAAGAGGGTCACCAGCAGGCCCTCACCCATAATTTTTAAGAGGGTCACCAGCAGGCCCTCACCCATAATTTTTAAGAGGGTTACCAGCAGGTCTTCACCCATAATTTTTACAGGGTCACCAGCAGGCCCTCACACATAATTTTTTAGAGGGTCACCAGCAGGCCCTCACCCATAGTTTTTAAGATTGTCACCAGCAGGCCCTCACCCCTAATTTTTAAGAGGGTCACCAGCAGGCCCTCACCCCTAATTTTTAAGAGGGTAACCAGCAGGCCCTTACCCCTAATTTTTAAGAGGGTCACCAGCAGGCCCTCACCCCTAATTTTTAAGAGGGTCACCAGCAGGCCCTCACCCATAATTTTTAAGAGGGTAACCAGCAGGCCCTCACCCATAATTTTTAAGAGGATAACCAGCAGGCCCTCACCCCTAATTTTTTAGACAGTCAGATCAGCAGCAAACCCTCGCCCCTAATTTTTTACACAGTCAGATCAGTAGCAGGCCCTCGCTCCTAATTTTTTAGATGGTCAGATCAGCATCAGGCACTCACCCCTAATGTATGAGAGGGTCAGCTCAGCAGCAGCCCCTTACCCCTAATGTTTTTGAGTGTCAGCAGCAGGCCATCAATCATAATTTTTCAAGGGTGTGTCTGATTCCCTCCTTTATGTGTAATAAAGGGTGTATTAGAGTGCCTGTTCCTTGTATTTTTTGGCAGCCCTTTTACTTATTGCATAGGTTTTATGAGTGTAGGAGTCCCACAACATTAACAATTGTACCACAATGTGAATGAGGCCCTTCTTTATGTGATGTACCGGTTGTATCGGAATGCCTCTTCCTTGTAATTTTTGGCAGCACTTGCGCTTTATATACAAGTAAGTATATGTTTCCTAACAATTTGTCCTCCAAAATCAATTTTATCTTCGGTTTTGGGCGGATTCTTATCATTCTGTAAAAGTGGAGTAATACTCGGACAACATCGTTAAAAGCAGCGACTTTGGAGTCCAAGATGCATCCAGACATCCTTCCCATGCTGTTCCCAAACCACTTCAGTGGTGTTTCCATCATTTTCTGACCTTTCCCTATGAACCAGACACCCTCCCCTCTTCAGAGCAGGGGTGCCTGGTTTAGTGCTCTGGTTCTCCCATTGACTTCCATTGTGCTTGGGTGCTCTATGGAGCATTCACGTATTACCTAGCATTCTACCCGAGCCCCCGAGCTCTACGGTACTCGATCAACACTATACCTGACACCATGTACAATACCTGCACCTCCAGCTACTGATAGAATGACACCACAATGATTTATATAATCCTGTGTATATGATAGGAGTGAGATGTTCAGGTAAGAGGAATCTCTTCTCTTCTTTCTCACCACACATCACACACTGGACTGGACCCAGCATTATACCTGACACTATGTAAAATACCTAGAAGATGTAACAGTACCCTCTGAGCCTCTACCAAACATCCCAAGCTTTCAAAATGGTGTATAATCATAAGTATTATAATGTTAAACTGTCAGGTGTTAAACTTTAGCTGATTGCCACTTCAACTCAAAAGTGTAATTCTCTCCTGAAGCAATCTAACACAAACAACACGCACTGTCTACAGGAACTTTCACTGGGTTTGGTGTCTACATACTGCCCCATCAATAGTTCTCAACCTTCTGCAGAGGTTCAATGCAAGGATGGTCTTACCAACCCACATGTCGTCGTTTTAGTCCGGCTGCCTTTTGCCATGTCTGCCATTCTGAAGCCGTAACTCCAGCCCACTCCCATTATAGTGAATGGGGACAGAGCGTAGTTCACATGCACTAGCGGCAGCACGGATCTGGCAGGCTGTTCACCCGCCGGAACAGCCTGCCGGACATCCCTACCACTAGTGTAAAAAGTAGCCAAACTAAGCTCTTCATGCCTAACATTATTTACAACACTAAAAAACATATAGTTATCACATACCTTTTACATCCAGTGATGTCTCCTCTGATGTAGATATTCTATTTCCTCATCTTCTCTACACCATATCGCCATGAATATTTCTTTCATCCATGTCTCGTCTCTGCAAAGATTGACAAACAGACACAGTTTCCTTCTTTTCCCTCTTCCTGTCACTTTCTGAACATCGCCTCCTGCCACCCCCAATATTAGTCCAGCTGTGCTCCCCAATACTATATTGCAGAAAAAGTCCCCCTGAAAATACTAGTACCACACAGATAGTGCCACCTTCAATTATAATTGGCAACCTACAAAATAACTGCGCTCAGCAAATAATGCCCCTGACACATCCTAAGCTGATACTGTACCAGTGTACCCTTCACAGTAAGTGTTCCCAAATGTCTCACTAATGACTCTACAGTACCCCCAACAGTACTAATGCCCCAATTGTTCCCCAGAAGTAATAAAGCTCACCATAATGCCCCCCAGTAGTAATAATTATCCTTATAATGTGTAACCGTACAAAAATGCCACCTAATGTGTGCCTGTACAAAAATGTCCCCTTATAATGTGCATTAGTACAAAAAATGCCCCCTAGTAATGTGCGTCGGTATAAAAAATTACCCATAGTGTGTGCCACTACAAAAAATACCCCAATTGTGTGCCAGTAAAAAAATGCCCCCGTTAAGTGCCAGTACAAAAAATTGCTCCTCTTTGTGCCCCCAGTAGAGCTAATGTCCCCAGAGTGCCCCTACAATGTGTGCCAGTATAAAATACTCCTATATAGTGCTGCCAGTAGATGTCCCTATAGTGCTCCTCTCCCCCTTCTCCATAGTGCCCCAATAATCTGTGCCAGAATAAAATTCACCAATATATTGCCTCCAGGAGATGCCCCCATAGTGCTCCCCTCCCCCTTCCTCATATTGACCATGCGACTGTCAGCATTTCAGTTTGTGTCATGGTAAACTGTAGTTCAGTGTCATAGACATTAATTTTCAGGTTTTATGTCAGTCTTTGATATCCTTTGCTGATGATGAGGCTTATTCTCTAGAAGTCAGTGCACCTATACTGATATCTACTCCAGCTCCTCCATACTCATTTATGCCAGCAAACTAAATTTAAGCTCAATGGCGTTCAAAAGGTCGCAAACCACATGTTTGAGACTTTTCTTACACTGGTCTGTGACATACAGGGTTACTAAATGATCCTAAAGAAGTCTGCACAGTAATGAGTTCGATTATTTGTCGTTTATCATCAGGTCACAGAGAATACAGACTAGCTGATGGCCCCAGTCGTTGCTCAGGACATTTAGAAGCCATTTATGGTGATACTCCAGGATCTGTTTGTGAGATTGACCAGGAGCTTAGAGTGGCCAATGTACTTTGTATAGAACTTGGATGTGGAGAAGCAGTGCCATCATTAGTGACCTATACAAGAAGACCTGGACCAATATGGACAGAACAAATCCATTGCTTTGGTAATGAGTCCAGTATATATGACTGCTTAAGAGTACCTGGGGTAGAAGGAAACTGCACCAAACCAAGTCCTCCCTCAATCCAATGCAAAGGTATGTAATACATGTCATGTTATGGTGGGATTGTGATCATGTCTACTTTCACACATATTTTATGTTATGAACGGATCCGGCTGTATTATGTTGAAAATGGCCAAGACGGATCCGTCATGAACACCACTGAAAGTCAATGGGGGACAGATCTGTTTTCTATTGTGTCTGAGAAAATGAATTTGTCCCCATTGACTTACATTGTGTGTAAGGACCGATCTGTCTTGCTCTGCACCACATTGCGGACAGGAAAATGCTGCTTTAATAATCAAGGTTATTAAACAGTTTGTCCAGACAGTAACTATTTAAAAAAATGGTCATAATTGCTTACAAAAAAAAAAGTTATACCTCACTAATTCCTCACTGTTCCTGATTTCACACTTTCTGGGAACCCTGCCACTCTCTGCTTATTGGTTATTCTCAACATAAAAATGTCACCTAAACAAACCCAGCCGCAGGAGCACAAATGACTGTGGGTGGCTGGATAAATGCAGTAGCTGTACTCATGGTTAACAGACCATGTTAACAAACACAATGGTTTCTTGAGAGCACTCTACCTAATCCTGCACTTCTTAAGCTAGAATCCAGGCACCGGGTGTATAATTAACTTCTGGCAACCAAAAGGGCAGTTCTTCCTAACGGCAGGCAAACTCTTCTGCTCTATTCTTTGAACAGGTCACTGTACTTACAGTATACTTCCACATGATCCACTTTGGGATGTGGAGATTCTCACAGTGGGCCAAACTGTAATTCTGTGTGCCATAGAGTACATAAGACACGTTACCTGTACCGGATTTTCATGACACCTCTCGGTTACATCTGGTCTGCTTTTGATAGTTGGTCCTTTCTCCTCCAAGCCTCTCCTGGCTGGCACCTGGGTCCAGGGGTAGCTACGGTGTTAATTTTGCCAAAATCTTGCAGGCAAAGAGAAAGCCCTATTCTTCTAGCCTCTTACGGTACATTTTTAACTAGAGCCACGCAGTGCACACCAGCATGACATAACTGCTAGAATTCAATTTTGCGAAAAGGGACCTAGTAACTATTGACTATAATGGACATAGCTGGGCAATTCTGAAGAACCTGAAAAGAGCATGGTGAATTCCCCCAGAGAGACTAGAATTAAATTCACAGTATTTAATCCCACACATAAATCACTGTAAAAAATTAATACATAATTGGGGGCGGAGCCTGACCACTGAGCGCGATGGAGGCTTGATGCGGAACTCCTGATCCACACGCCCACACTTCTACCATTTAAGACGTCCACAGCTTCTAATAATGGTGAAAATCGGCAAAGAGAGGTTGAAGGGAGACCCCTTCAACACCCAAACATAAAAAGAACCAGTCGGAAATGGATCGTTTCCAGAGGAAAAAGCTTGCAGTGTCTCCTGCACGCCCTGACAAGATGGCGCAGCAGGCCTGTGCGCGCAAAACAAGGTCGTTTTTCAAAGCCACATTATCACAGGCAATAGCACCCTTACTTAGAGAAATCAAGGATCTAAGGTAAGACATGAGATCTTTGGGACACAGGGTGGAGACATTAGAGACTAACCAAGGCCTAGTAGCGATGTACAGTGCCGCGGTAGTTCAAGCCATGGGAGCCCAGAACACCTCACTAAACAATGCCTACCTTCTCATACAAGATCAAGAAAACAGGAGCAGGAGGAAAAATATAAGGTTCAAAGGTATTTCTGAAGCAATACCAGCAACAGACCTTGAATCCACAGCGATGGCGATCTTCTCAGAACTACTGAGAGCAAAAGAGGCCCAAAGCATAACCATAGAATGGATACATAGATCCCTTCGTCCCCCTCCACAGCAAGGGGAGCTCCCTATGGATGTCATCTGTAGTCTTCTTAGCTTCAGAGACACCGCAGCCATACTCAAAGCCGCGAAAGAAAAAAGGATTCTTGTTCTCAATGGTGAGCCTCTATCCTTATATCATGATCTGGCCCCTTCTACTCTTCTCAAAAGGACAGCTCTCAAACCCCTTACAGACCACATCCGTAACATGAAAATAGCGCATAGGTGGCTGTTCCCATTTGGACTTTCATTCAATAAGGACGGAAGACGCTGCACTGTGCGCATACCTTCAGATTTACCAATGGTCTGGTCACTTCTGGACATTGCTCCTCTACATATAGATTCGTGGCTACCAGTGGACATATCGCTGACCAAGATTCCACCACTACCACAAATCGATACATGGTCCGTGGTTTCTAAAAAAAAATCTCCAAACAGTAAAAGTCGCATAGACTGATACTATGTTGTTTGAATACTATACTACCTGGATCATTATCTTATCTACCATCCGAAGACCTAGATTAAGTATCTTTATGTGAACATACTCTCTTTTGAATTAACAATATCTAGCAAAGTCTAAACTGATATTCTCTTGAAAGATATTTTCTATGTATACTCTCTCACTATCTAGAATACTATACCTACCCCATGTTATGCCATACTTTAAATATTTTTGTTAACAATGTGGCTCACTGTTTTCAAATTGAAGTTATCCTTGTTTGCTGTAACACATGCTCTTACTGGAACTACTTGTTCCTTATATTCATGCATAATATATCTCCCCTCCTCCTGTATATCTTGACGTTACAGCCTATTCACTACTCTATATCTGATCTCACTCTTATGACACATATTGCTAACTAAATCGCTTAGGGCGACCCTAGTTACTTCGCTAATTGTCATACTATACTCTATTTTTTCACAATATCCCTGAAGTGCGGGGAGGGGAGCCAGGTTAGGTCATGAATCCTTATTCATCTCCTGCCCTCTAACAATCCTACCTTTGATAGACTTGCTCTCAAACTTCCCTTGTGAGTTAGTCTTACTTTTCTCTTATTTCTTCTGCATTCCCCTCCCCTTTTCCCAACTCTCATCTCTACTGACTATATCCTATCTTAACATTTAGCAACTGTTATATAGCATTGTACCAGGTCCTGTGCTACCAGAACCACCGGTTATTCCATAATGTCGTCATTGAAAGTCACCACTTTTAATGTACGAAAAAGATCTCAAATCATTACTCAATCCTTACTGAGAAAGTGTAAAACTGACATATGTTTTTTACAGGAAACTCATACCAATATTCCTAGGATGCAGACTTATTACTTTAATCAGTGGTTCCATTCCACATATGCCTCAGCTGCAAGAGGGGTCAGCATAGCCATCTCCGAGCATATCCCATTTGTCCCTGACCTGGTCCAGCCAGATCCGGAAGGTCGCTTTCTATTTGTGAAAGTTAAAATAGGACATATCTTAATATCACTCGCAGGTCTATACACACCTAATACACGTCAGCACAAATGGCTGAAATCTACATTACTGAAATTCCAGACCTTTGCAGAGGGTGTGAAAATAGTATGCAGAGATATTAATGTATCCCTATATCCCCTCCTTGATTCCTCCACAGGTTCTACATCACTATCTCAGAAATCTCTTGGTATACAAAAAATCCTAAATGACTATCACCTAGTTGATACATGGCGATCTGTCCACCCCTGTATTAAGTACTATACGTTCTTTTCAGCCATCCATAAAACATTTCAAAGACTTGACTACATCTTTCTCTCAGAAAGCCATTTAGAAACCTTACGAGATTCTTCCATTGGTCAAATTAATGTTTCAGATCACACCCCTGTCACCTCTAAGATAGCTTTCAACGAGTTATCAGCTAAAGAATGGCAATGGAGGCTTAATGAAACCATTTTGGACGATGAGAGGAACGTATCAGACATAGCTCGCAAACTATCTCTATATTTCCAAGAAAATAACCCCTCAGATACCTCTCAAACCATAGTTTGGGAGGCCCATAAAGCCTTTATTAGAGGAGAATTCATAACCTTAGGTACAACAATCAAAAAAGATAAACAGAAGAAACTGAACTCCTTATTAAGCCAGATTGCCTCTTTTGAATCCTTACAAAAGAAATTACAAACACTCACTAGAGATGAGCGAGCACTAAAATGCTCGGGTGCTCGTTATTCGAGTCAAACTTTTCCCGATGCTCGGGTGCTCGTTTCGAATAACGAACCCCATTGAAGTCAATAGTAGACTCGAGCATTTTTGCAGGGGACCAAGGCTCTGCCTAGGGAAGGCTGGGTGAAAACCTGGAAACCTCAGAAAATGATAGAAACACCATGGAAATGGACAGGAAACAGCAGGGGCAGCATGCATGGATGCCTCTGAGGCTGCCTAATCCCACCATTACCCCAAATTCTCCTAGTGGGGCATGTGTGGTATCAATTCTTCTCAGTTTAAAATCGTATATGTCCCCTATCTTGGGACCATATATTTCATGGATTTTTCGAACACGGAAAAGGAAAAAGAGCTTGCTCTGGCTAGGGGAGTGTCTTTTCTACTTCAGCTAAGAGTACGTGTCCATGCTCTGCCTATCACAGGTCAGGAGCCAATTAAAAGAGGAACCAACAAAAATCAGTATAATATCTAATACGTCCCCTACCCGGGTAAATTGTTTGGAGAGAGGGCCTGTAGGTGGGGGGCAGGCTGGGGGGAAGGAGGTTGAGCTGGAAGAGCCAGAGGAGTGCCCCCTGGGCTAGCGTGTGTGGTTGTGACAACAGCCGGATGGAGTTCGAATGACGACGCAGGACCCCTACTTAAAAATTTTGCATCAACCGGTACAGTCGTAAATTATGAGATTGATCAAGTGTGGCTAGAGTTGATTGAATCCTAAAATATTCGGGGATTCGGAATTCGGCCCGAATTTTCCGCGGGATTCGTGGGTTCGAGCCGAATCACGAATCCCATTAAAGTCTATGGGAGACCCGAATATTTTTGCAGGGGCCAAAGGTTCTGCACAGTCAAGTTTGCCCCAACATGTGAAAACCCCAGAAAAAGATGGAAACACCTTGGAAATGGATAGGAAACACCAGGGGCAGCATGTAGGGATGCCTCTGAGGCTCCCTAATTGCACCATTTTTTCTATATCTGGCCAATAGTCTGGTGAAGACCCCAAGGCAATTTTCATGGACACGGTAATGGTGACCCACTTAAAAATGCTGCCTGACAACCTGGCGGTGAACCCCTGATTGTCTGTCTTTCAATAAGATTGCAGTGTAAAGCATGGTGGTGAGCCTCAGTATGACTTTTGGGATGGAGATTGCATGTGGTCACGTACTCCCTGGAACCCCATAGTCACCTCTTCTATGATGTGCTACCCCAGAACATTCTCTACCCCAATTCGCAAGACCTTTTGCAGTCTCAGCGTGCTGACAGTGGGGATTTACCAGTGTTGTCTGAGGAGGTGGTGGACAATGGCGAGACACAGGTGTCGGGGGGTGAGGTAGTTGAAAGTGAAGCAAGTTACATTGGGGACTCCTTGGGGGGACTTTCTCATGATGGGACAGATTCAACTTGGGTGGATCAGGCACAGGAACAAATCAAATTTTTTTTTTTTTTGTGAGATATTTATTCGTTCTCTTCGCTGCGCAGTCTGGCGTTGGGGTTTGTCACTTTGATGGCGAGCTGTGCCGCTCTCTCCACAATGGTCTTTCAGTTCTTTGAGGAGACGTTGAGGAGATCAGTGAAATTCAGCGGACAATATAGATACGCAGGTAATATTATTTTTCACACCTATCCCAAAAAAAAAATTTACGCAGTTTGCGCAAATAAAACTGGAAACTGGAACTGGAGAGAGGGCCTGTAGGTGGACCTCCGGAAAAATTGTTTGGAGAGAGGGCCTGTAGGTGGACCTCCGGAAAAATTGTTTGGAGAGAGGGCCTGTAGGTGGACCTCCGGAAAAAATTGTTTGGAGAGAGGGCCTGTAGGTGGACCTCCGGAAAAATTGTTTGGAGAGAGGGCCTGTAGGTGGACCTCTGGAAAAATTGTTTGAAGAGAGGGCCTGTAGGGGGCCCTCCTGAAAAACTGTGGTAAAAGAGTGCCAGTTGGACCTCTAAAAAAATGGCGTTTTTTTGGTCAGCGTTAGGCAAAGACGACATGGAGGAGGAGGAGGAGTAGGAGGAGTAGAGAAGAGGAATCGGATACATAAGTAATGTTAATCTTTAGCTGCTTTCCCCCGGAGGAGATTTGAATTCCGGTGAAATCCAGGCTTTGTTCATTTTAATAAGCGTCAGCCTGTCAGCGCTGTCAGTTGACAGGCATGTACGCTTATCGGTGATGACGCCACCAGCTGCACTGAATACCCGCTCTGACAGCACGCTAGCGGCAGGGCAGGCCAGCACCTCCAAGGCGTACAGCGCCAGTTCAGGCCACGTGTCCAGCTTTGAAACCTAGTAGTTGTATGGAGCAGAGTGATCGCTACGGACGTTGGTATGGTCAGCTAGGTACTCCCTCACCATCTTTCTGTACAGCTCCCCCCTACTCTGCCTAGACTGGGGACAGGTGACAGTGTCTTGCTGGGGTGACATAAAACTGGCAAAGGTCTTGGAGAGCGTTCCCCTTCCAATGCTGGACAAGCTGCCTGCTCGCCTCCTCTCCCCTGCTACTTGGCCCACAGAACCATGCCCTCTGCCGCTAGCGGCGTCAGATGGGAAGGATTGTTTCAGCTTGTGCACCAGGGCCTGTTGATATCTATTCACTCTCATACTCCTTTCCGCTGCAGGGATGAGAGTGGAAAGGTTCTGCTTGTACCGTGGGTCCAGGAGAGTGAACACCCAGTAATCGGTGTTTGAAAAAATGCTTCTAACGCGAGGGTCGCGGGATAGGCAGCCTAACATGAAGCCTGCCATGTGCGCCAGAGTCCCAACACGTAAGAATTCCCTCTCCTCACTGGCCTGACTCTCCATTTCCTCCTCCTCCTCCAAGTCCTCCTCTTCAGCCCATACACGCTCAAGAGTTAAGGACTGAGCACTGGTACCCTCTACTGTCTCGCCGACATTCTCCTCCTCTTCCTCCTCATCCTCATCCCCCTCCTCCGATACGCGATGAGAAACAGACCGGAGGGTGCTCTGGCTATCAAGCGACGTATCTTCCCCCACCGTCTCTTGTGACAAGCGCAAAGCATCCGACTTGATGCTGAGCAGTGATTTTTTCAACAGGCAAAGCAGCGGGATGGTGAGGCTGATAATGGCGGCATCGCCGCTGACCATCTGTGTTGACTTCTCAAAGTTGCTCAACACCTGGCAGATATCAGACATCCACGTCCACTCCTCATTGTAGACTTGAGGAATCTGAGTGATCTGACTACCAGTTCTGGTGGAAGTTGACATCTGGCAGTCTACAATCGCTCTGCGCTGCTGGTAAACTCTGGATAACATGTTTAATGTCGAATTCCAACTCGTGGGCACGTCGCACAACAGTCGGTAAGCGGGCAGTTGTAGGCGGCGCTGCGCTGCCCTGAGTGTGGCAGCATCTGTGGTGGACTTGCGAAAATGCGCACAGATGCGGCGCACCTTGGTGAGCAAATCAGACAGATTGGGGTATGTCTTGAGGAACCGCTGAACTATAAGATTGAACACGTGGGCCAGGCATGGCACATGTGTCAGTCTGCCGAGTTGCAGAGCCGCCACCAGGTTACGCCCGTTGTCACACACAACCATGCCTGGCTTGAGGTTCAGCGGTGCCAGCCACACATCGGTCTGCGCCGTGATGCCCTGTAACAGCTCTTGGGCGGTGTGCCTTTTGTCACCTAAGCTCAGCAGTTTGAGCACCGCCTGCTGGCGCTTACCCACGGCACTGCTGCTGTGCCTAGAACTACCGACTGAAGGCGCCGTGCCCACGGATGGTAATTCGGTGGAGGAGGAGGGGTCGGAGGAGGAGGAGGCATAGTACGTCTGAGAGACCGTGACCGAGGTGGGCCCCGCAATCCTCGGTGTGGGCAGTACATGAGCGGCCCCAGGGTCATTCTCGTCCCAGCCTCCACCAAGTTAACCCAATGTGCCGTCAGTGAGATATAGTGTCCCTGCCCGGCAGCACTTGTCCACGTGTCCGTGGTTAGGTGGACCTTCTCAGAAACAGCGTTGGTCAGGGCACGGATGATGTTCTGTGACACGTGCTGGTGTAGGGATGGGACGGCACATCAGGAAAAATAGTGGCGGCTGGGGACCGAATACCGAGGGGCAGCCACCGCCATGAGATTGCGAAAGGCCTCGGTCTCTACCAGCCTATAGGGCAGCATCTCCAGGCTCAGCAATTTGGAGATGTGGACATTGAGGGCTTGGGCATGTGGGTGGGTGGAACTGTATTTCCTCTTGCGCTCCAGAGTCTGCTGTAAAGACAGCTGAACGCTGCGCTGGGACACATTGGTGGACACTATTGAGGATCGTGGAGGCAAAGGTGTGGTTTTCCGGCGGGAGGCGCTCGTGCCGGGGTCCTGGGCAGGGGGTTGACTAGCAGAGGCAGCGAGTGACACAGGGGAAGGAGCAGTGGTGTGACCCGCCGGAGGTGGTGAACGGCCTTGGTTCCATTGAGTGGGGTGTTTAGTAGAGATGAGCGAGTAGTGAAATATTCGAAAGTTCGAAATTCGATTCGAATAGACTGCGAAATTCGACTATTCGACCGGATATCGAATCCCATTAAAGTCTATGGGAAAAAAATGCTCGCCACTTGGAAATCTCAATTCGACCACTTGGAGGTCACCAAGTCCACCCTGGAACCTCAGAAAAGGATGCCAACACTGCTGGAATGCAACTGGGACAGCAGGGGAAGCATGTCTGGGTGCATATAACGCGCCCAAGTCGCACTATTACGCCACTATCACAGCCTCTCAACAATACACTCCAAACACAATCTAACCTCTCTGTAAAGTGAGACCATACAAGGAAACCTTCTTTCCTCTACATTGCCATGGACCCCAAGCCAAACTAGACAAAAAAAAGATGAAATTCTGCACCCCTTAAAATCACGTTGCCTATGACAACCACAGATGGCATAGGCAAGGGGGAAAGCAAATAGACCCCACCCCTAATTGTCATTGTGTGTGTGTGTGAGATGTGGTCAGACATGTCTTCTTTAAAATGTAAAAACAACTCAAACACATGCAGAAGCCTTAAAATGCCCAAATTGTTGGCGCTTGAGATGTCAGTGACCCGACCTGGCCCAGTGTCATGTCTAGCAGGTAAAGCAGTGGGGATGTTGAGGGATGCGTAGGACCGCAAAAGGCAGGAAGAGGCCGTGGGCTGGCCAGAGGCTCATGGAAAATTTTGTGGCGGCCCAAGAGGTGACACCTCTTAAAAATATGTGGAGGCCCAAGAGGTGAGACCTCTTAAAAATTATGTGGAGGCCCAAGAGTTGACACCTCTTTAAAAATTATGTGGAGGCCCCAAAGAGGTGAGACCTCTTAAACATTTTGCGCAGGCCCAAGAGGTGAGACTCTTAAAAATTATGTGGAGGCCCAAGAGGTGAGACCTCTTAAAAATTATGTGGAGGCCCAAGAGGTGAGACCTCTTAAACATTTTGTGGAGGCCAAGAGGTGAGACCTCTTAAAAAATTATGTGGAGCGCCCAAGAGGTGAGACCTGTTAAAGATTTTTGTGGAGGCCCAAGAGGTGAGACGTATTAAAAATTATGTGGAGGCCCAGAGGGAACCCGTTAAATTATGTGGAGGCCCAAGAGTACACCTCTAAAAATTATGTGGAGGCCCAAGAGGTGAGACCTCTTTAAAATTATGTGGAGGCCCAAGAGGTGAGACCTCTTAAAAAATTTGTGGAGGCCCAAGAGGTGAGACCTCTTAAAAATTTTTGTGGAGGCCCAAGAGGTGAGACCTCTTAAAAATTATGTGGAGGCCCAAGAGGTGAGACCTGTTAAAGATTTTGTGGAGGCCCAAGAGGTGAGACCTATTAAAAATTATGTGGAGGCCCAAGAGGTGAGACCTGTTAAACATTTTGTGGAGGCCCAAGAGGTGAGACGTATTAAAAATTATGTGGAGGCCCAAGAGGTGAGACCTCTTAAAAATTATTGTGGAGGCCCAAGAGGTGAGACCTGTTAAAAATTTATGTGGAGGCCCAAGAGGTGAGACCTGTTAAAATTTTGTGGAGGGCCCAAGAGGTGAGACCTCTTAAAAATTATGTGGAGGCCCAAGAGGTGAGACCTCTTAAACATTTTGTGGAGGCCCAAGAGGTGAGACCTCTTAAAAATTATGTGGAGGCCCAAGAGGTGAGACCTCTTAAAAATTATGTGGAGGCCCAAGAGGTGAGACCTCGTAAACATTTTTGTGGAGGCCCAAGAGGTGAGCCATAAATATAAAAATTTTTCTGTATTTACGGAGCAATTCTACGGCGGTTAAGGAGGAGGAGG
>ONZH01010702.1:0-17701 GCA_900303285.1 Rhinella marina
TGACCTGAGGTCTGATGGGGGCACGAGACGCCGACCTTGAGTCTGATGGGGGCACGAGACGCCGACCTGAGGTCTGATGGGGGCACGAAGACGCCGACCTGAGGTGCTGATGGGGGCACGAGACGCCGACCTGAAGTCTGATGGGGGCACGAGACGCCGACCTGAGGTCTGATGGGGGCACGAGACGCCGACCTGAAGTCTGATGGGGGCACGAGACGCCGACCTGAGGTCTGATGGGGGCACGAGACGCCGACCTGAAGTCTGATGGGGCACGAGACGCCGACCTGAGGTCTGATGGGGGCACGAGACGCCGACCTGAGGTCTGATGGGGCACGAGACGCCGATCTAAGGTCTGATGGGGGCACGAGACGCCGACCTGAGGTCTGATGGGGGCACGAGACGCCGATCCCTGTACTGTGACATCGCTGTGTTTATTATCCCTGTACGGTGACATCACTGTGTTTATTATCCCTGTACAGTGACATCACTGTGTTTATTATCCCTGTACAGTGACATCACTGTGTTTATTATCTCTGTACTGGGACATCACTGTGTTTATTATCTCTGTACTGTGACATCACAGTGTTTATTATCCCTGTACAGTGACATCGCTGTGTGTAGTATCCCAGTGCAGGAAGAGGTAAGTGGTCTGTGTTTGTGTGTTTGTTTTCTCTTTTTCAGGGTCGTGAATGCAGAGGACTATGTCGGATTCGGTGGACTACGTCGGACCAGCTTTTTTTTTTTTTTTTTAATAAAATGGTCAAACAGGGGTCTGGGGGAGTGTTTATTTCAATAAAATGTTTTATACTTGTGTGTGTGTATTTTTTTTTACAATACTACAGTTTTAGTAATTATGGCTATCTACAGACGGCCCTGATTACTAATACTGGGCTTAGTGTTTGCCGGTATGGCAGGCCAGCACTAACCCCAACATCTATTACCTTGGCACCCACCGCCACCAGGGGTGCCGGGAAGAGCCGGGTACCCGCAGGACCGGACCTTCTAAATTGAGGGTCTGGCTCTGGGGCGGCTGCAGGCTGGTACCATTAGGCTGGGAAGGGCCAATAACCGTGTCCCTTCCCACCTTGGTAGTGCCAGGCTGCCGCTGCTGGTTGTATCTGGCTGGCGAAGGAAAAGAGGGGGGGACCCCACGCCATTTTTTAAAAATTATTGAATTATTTTTGTAAAAAAATGGCGTGGGGTCCCCCCCACCCCTGGAGGCGGTGGGTGCCGAGGTAATAGATGTTGGGGTTAGTGCTGGCCTGCCATACCCGTAAGCACTAAGCCCAGTATTAGTAATCAGGGCCGCCTGTAGATAGCCCTAATTACTAAAATTGTAGTATTGTAAAAAAAAAATACACACACAAGTATAAAACATTTTATTGAAATAAACACTCCCCAGACCCCTGTCTGACCATTTTATTAAAAAAAAAAAAAAAGCTGGTCCGACGTAGTCCACCGAATCCGACATAGTCCTCTGCATTCACGACCCTGAAAAATAGAAAACAACAAACAAACACAGACCACTTACCTCTTCCTGCACTGGGATAATACACACAGCGATGTCACTGTACAGGGATAACGAACACAGCGATGTCACTGTACAGACATAATAAACACAGTGATGTCACTGTACAGGGATAATAAACACAGTAATGTCACCGTACAGGGATAATAAACACAGTGATTCACAGTAGATAAACACAGTGATGTCACAGTACAGAGATAATAAACACAGTGATGTCACACAGTAATAAACATAATAAACACAGTGATGTCACAGTACAGGGATAATAAACACAGTGATGTCAAAGTCCAGGGATAATACACACAGTGATGTCACTGTACAGGGATAATAAACCTCAGATCAACACATTGTGCCCCCATCAGACCTCAGGTCAGTGCCCCCACAGATAGATCAGTGCCCCCATCAGACCTCAGATCAACACAGTCTCTTGTGCCCCCATCAGACCTCAGGTCAGCGTTGTGCCCCATCAGACCTCAGGTCAGCGTCTTGTGCCCCATCATCAGACCTCAGGTCAGCGTCTTGTGCCCCCATCAGACCTCAGATCAACACAATGTGCCCCATCAGACTCAGGTCAGCGTCTTGTGCCCATCAGACATCAGACCTCAGGTCAGCGTCTTGTGCCCCCATCAGACACTCAGGTCAGCGTCTTGTGCCCCATCAGACCTCAGGTCAGCGTCTTGTGCCCCCATCAGTCTTCAGGTCAGCGTCTTGTGCCCCCATCAGACCTCAGATCAGCGTCTTGTGCCCCATCAGACCTCAGATCAACACAATGTGCCCCCATCAGAGCTCAGGTCAGCGTCTTGTGCCTCCATCAGACCTCAGGTCAGCATCTTGTGCCCCCATCAGACCTCAGGTCAGCGTCTTGTGCCCCCATCAGACCTCAGGTCAGCGTCTTGTGCCCCCATCAGACTTCAGATCAACACAATGTGCCCCCATCAGACCTCAGGTCAGCGTCTTGTGCCCCATCAGACCTCAGGTCAGCGTCTTGTGCCCCCATCAGACCTCCGGTCAGCGTCTTGTGCCTCCATCAGACCTCAGGTCAGCGTCTTGTGCCCCCATCAGACCTCAGGTCAGCGTCTTGTGCCCCCATCAGTCTTCAGGTCAGCGTCTGTGCCCCTCGACCTCAGGTCAGCGTCTTGTGCACCCATCAGACTCAGATCAGCGTCTTGTGCCCCATCAGACCTCAGATCACACAATGGCCTCATCAGAGCTCAGGTCAGCTCTTGTGCCTCCATCAGACCTGGTCAGCGTCTTGTGCCCCCATCAGACCTCAGGTTCAGCGTCTTGTGCCCCCATCAGACCTCAGGTCAGCGTCTTGTGCCCCCATCAGACTTCAGATCAACACAATGTGCCCCCATCAGACCTCAGGTCAGCGTCTTGTGCCCCATCAGACCTCAGGTCAGCGTCTTGTGCCCCCATCAGACCTCAGGTCAGCGTCTTGTGCCTCCATCAGACCTCAGGTCAGCGTCTTGTGCCCCCCATCAGTCTTCAGGTCAGCGTCTTGTGCCCCCATCAGACCTCAGGTCAGCGTCTTGTGCCCCCTCAGACCAGCGTCTTGTGGCCCCCCTCAGACCTCAGATCAGCCCACCCAGCCACTTAAGAAAAGCATACTTACCAGTTCTGGCCGCCGCTGTCCTCAGGCTCCCCGCTCCACTGTGTTCCCGCCTGCGCGCACTATGACCTGACGCCTGCGTCAGGTCATAGTACGCGCCGGCAGGGAACACAGTGGAGCGCGGAACCTGAGGACAGCGGCGGCCAGAACAGGGGTAAGTATGCTTTTTTTAAAGTGGCTGGGTGGGCTGATCTGAGGTCTGAGGGGGGCGCTGGGCCCCCCATGAAATCATTGGAGCGGGGGCCTGGAGCAGTAGCTCCAGGTGCTCCAATTATAATCCGGCCCTGGCAGCGCGGTAGATATTAGAACATGGCAACCGCATTAAAGTGATGTGCGCGCCATGTTCTATGTATCGGACGGCAAGAAAACTCGGTATCGAGCTTCGGTACCGCACTAGGTACCGAAACCGTACCGAGTTTTCGATATATCGTGCAACACTACTTTCAACTACCTCACCCCCCGACACCTGTGTCTCGCCATTGTCCACCACCTCCTCAGACAACACTGGTAAATCCCCACTGTCAGCACACGGAGACTGCAAAAGGTCTTGCGAATTGGGGCAGAGAATGTTCTGGGGTAGCACATCAGAGAAGGGGTGACTATGGGGTTCCAGGGAGTACGTGACCACATGCAATCTACATCCAAAAAGTCATACTGAGGCTCACCACCATGCTTTACACTGCAATCTTATTGAAAGACAGACAATCAGGGGTTCACCGCCAGGTTGTCAGGCAGCATTTTTAAGTGGGTCACCATTACCGTGTCCCTGAAAATTGCCTTGGGGTCATCACCAGACTATTGGCCAGATTTAGAAAAAATGGTGCAATTAGGGAGCCTCAGAGGCATCCCTACATGCTGCCCCTGGTGTTTCCTATCCATTTCCAAGGTGTTTCCATCTTTTTCTGAGGTTTTCACATGTTGGGGAAAACTTGACTGTGCAGAACCTTTGGCCCCTGCAAAAATATTCGGGTCTCCCATAGACTTTAATGGGATTCGTGATTCGGCTCGAACCCACGAATCCCGCGGAAAATTCAGGCCAAATTCCGAATCCCCAAATATTTTAGGATTCGATCAACTCTAATCCCTACATAACAAACACACGCAGGGTGTGTTCACTGCCTTGGGCACATAAATGTATGTGAAAAGATATAGCATGCAAGTCAAGATTAAAGACTAGTGTTGTCCAAAATGCATCAAACAGGGGCCCCTCCAACTTCACATGCTTCTGCTACACTCCACCAATATTGCGTGGATGTGTTTAAAGGATGAAAGACAGTGGTTTTATGATAAGAATTATGCTGGACGTCATTCACGCTTAACATATAGCTAAATAATGGATATACAATTAGTCACATTAAAATTAATTTGCCACCTTTCTTTTTAAGTCATTAATAAACATATTTAAAAGAAGAGGGCTCAATATCGACCCCTGTAGTATCCCACATGTAACTGTGAGACAGTATGAGGCTGCACCATTAATGAATACCACTTCCTATCACTGAGACAGATCTTAACCCATTTCCACATGTTTCCCTAATCTCAGCATTCTAATGTTATGTACCAATCTTTGATGTGGTACAGTAGATATCCTACTCTGTAAGCAAAGTTATTAATAAACATATTCAAAAAAGAAGAGGATTTAATACTAATCCATGTGGCAAATCACTGGTAACTATGATCCAATATGAGACTGTACCATAAATAACTACCCTCTGTTCCCTAACACTGAGCCAATTGTTAACCCTGTATATGAATCAGGTGAGTATTTTTTTTACCACCATTTCAGGAAAAATAGATATTTTTCCATGAAGTGCAAGTAAATTCGGCTTCATGACAAATCACATTTTTCCTGAAATTGAATCAAAGTCAATTCATTTGATTTTGATTTGCTCAACATCATGGCTTACCAGGGATGAGCGAACCCATGGAACTTCACCCCGAACCGAGACCCCATTAACCCTTTCGCTACCAACGCCGTATATGTACGGCGCTGGAGCGATGCATGGACATGACACCGGCTCCCACGTGCAGGGGGCGTCATGGCCGGCAAGTCTCTGCTGTTTTAAATAGCAGAGACCTACCGCTACCTACCACAACCGGCAATAATGCAGATCGTGGTAAATAAAGGCATTAGATGCCGTGATCAAGCAAGATCACGGCATCTTATAGCAGTAAAACCCGGAAGCACGCGCTTCCAGGTGTTGTGAAGACGCCCTGTGTGGTCAATCGGGGTGTCTGCACTGGATCTGAAAGCTGTAAACCTCACTGATGAGGTTTACAGCTTTCAATCTGCAATTCTTATTTTGGCCACCAGATGGCAGGCCATGATAAGAAATGAGCAAATGGGACTTAAAATGCAGTTTTAAAATCCCTGATAGCTCAAAATGAAAAATTAAAAAACTTTGTCTATATGCTCAAAAATGAGCTGTAAAATAATCACAAAAAAATAAAAAAGTAAAAAAATATATAAAAAAAATATAAAAGTTTAAATCACCCCCCTTTCCGTTTAATTAAAAAATAAATACCTAAA
This sequence comes from Rhinella marina, assembly GCA_900303285.1. Lineage (NCBI taxonomy): Eukaryota > Metazoa > Chordata > Amphibia > Anura > Bufonidae > Rhinella > Rhinella marina. Next base: position 5,671 of record ONZH01010702.1, read on the forward strand.
TAACAATAAACATAAACATCATGGGTATCACCGCGACCAAAAACGCCTGTACTTTTAAAATATCTAAAAAAAATTCCAATATGGCGAATTGCGTGACGGAAAAAGGGTCAAAATGGCCAATTTGCCATTTTTTCACTCCTTTTACTCAAAAAAAGTCATAAAATGTGATCAAAAACTCAAGCACACTCCAAAACTGTATCAATAAAAACTATGGATTGTCCCGCAAAAATTGAGCCCCTAAACAGCTCAGTGGATGTAACAAAAAAAGTTGTGGGGGACGGAATATGATGAAGTAAAAAAAAAATATATTTTTCAAAGTTTAAATGTATTTTTACACTATTTAAACATAACAAACCTACACATATGGGGTATCTTTGTAATCGTACTGACCCAGAGTAAAAAGGGCATGGGTCAGTTTTGCCGCAAACGGAACACAGTGGGAACAAAACCCATAAAACTGTGGAGGAATGGCATTTTTTCCAATTCCCCCCTATTTGGAATTTTTTACTGCTTCCCACTACTTTTTATGCCATAATTAATGGCGTCATTAGAAAGTACAACTTGTCCCATAAAAATTAAGCCCTCATACAGCCCTATGAACACAAATATAAAAAAGTTAGGGCTCGCAGAAAATATGGAAGAAAAATGAAAACGCAAAACTGAAAAAACCTCCAGTACTGAAAGGGTTAAAGTCAATGGGGATCCAAACTTCACTTTATTATTTTTCGTTATAACATGGTTATAACGGAAAATAATAGCATTCTTAAGACTTAATACTAAATAAAATGGCCATTCAGGGGTTAAAAATAATTTTTAAAAAACTCACCTCATCCACTTGATTGCGCAGCTGGTATCCTCTTCTTTCTTCTTTCACGGGTCCTGCTGAATAAAGATAGAAGGTCCTTCTATCTTCATTCAGTAGGACCTGCGATGACATCACAGAGCTTACCACGTGGTGAGCGCGGTGACGTCATCACAGGTCCTTTTGCAGGTCCTGCAGAAAGAAGAGGATACCGGCTGTGCGATGAAGTGAATGAGGGCAGTTTTTTTATATTATTTACCATGTTATAACGGAAAAATATAAAATCACCCGAACTCCGAACCCGAACTTTAGTGAAAAAGTCCAGGTTCAGGTCCGGGTACCCGAACTCACAAAGTTTGGGTTCGCTCATCTCTTGTGCTTACTGTAAAAAGAAATAAAAATTAGAGACTACCATTAAAACTTAGGGGGTCATTTACTAATCTGAAATATACCTAAATGAAGTGTATTTCAGACGTGATGGTGGCACTATCTGCGACTTCTCCCCGCTCACGCCAGGTCTAAAATTGTGTGTGTGACATGGTGGGGAAGCAGACAGGCTGAGAGGCCAGTCTCATTTACCATTTTCTAAGTCTGCTTTAGGCGTAGAAAATGGTCTACATATAAGACAGCTTGGAAGTAGTCTTATATTTAGAACTGGGGCTTGATGCGCCAAAGTTATGTAGAGGCCTGCGCCTCTTCATAACTTCGGCGGATCCACCTCCAGATATGGACCTTTATTCATATATATTGATAATAATAAATGTGTCCCTTAGCCTTTAATTTAATGTAAAAAGTGAAAAAATACACAATGAAACAATGGAGCTAAAATATTAATCATAATAGAGAAGAAAGTAACGTAGGAAAAAAGATGCTTCTCCTGATTTGCCCTAGCTCAATCCTGCTTGAAACAGAGCACCTGTTCTAAAAAGGGTGATACTGTAGTGGAATCTATGTTATATGGCCATGCACAGTCCCTATCAATAGTAAATGTACAGATAGTAAATGTGATGTCAATTGTAACATAAGCAGTGAATAAAAAAAAAAGCCAGCTATTCTCACCAGCATTTTAATATACATAGCTAACAGTCAAATGGAACGAAAATATATGTGTCAGAATGGGGTCTAGTGTGTCCCAAACAAGAATCGCATCTCAATGTGTTTTCCTAAACACTCTCTGGTCCATCCATCAGGTGAACACAAAACACTGAATACAAGAAGAAAAGCATGTACAGGAAAAAAAAGGCAATTAATAGAGGACTTTATTTTCCATCCTGGATGCCGGAAACCATGCGATCAGTTCTGCTTGCCCATAGACTTCTATTATGATGGAACAAAATGGAATGCCGCTAAAGGTTTCCGAATCTTACAAATTCTGTTATTTTTTGTTATAACCATGTTATAACAGAAAACAATAACAGAATTTGTAACACTGATGTGAACCCGCTCTAATTTAACAGAGTATGATAAACCACATAGTGGAGTAATACTTAAAGGGAACCTGTCATCTCCGAAACACCCCCTGAACTAGAGTAAGCGGTTTTATCTTCATACTCACTTCCATTCATACTCACTTCCATTCTCCCACAAACTGGCTGTAAAATGCATTGAGAGGACTCGTCTTTGAGTCCTCTCCATTATGTGAGTGAGCACTGGAGTCCACTGAGTGCATTTTACTGCAGGTTTGTGGGAGCACAGCGTTGGAATGGAAGTGATTATGAAGATAAAACTTACATATTCGGATTCAGCATCACTTACACTATACAACGCTTACTCTAGTTCAGGGGGTGTTTCGGAGATGACAGGTTCCCTTTAAGTGCTCCTAGCCTGCAATATTTAGGTGTATACATATGTCAGCCTTGTAATTAACAATTCATTAATTATCTGTACATTTATCCCTTGTTATTGATATTAATTGGTGTTTTGTTAGTGGTGTTACTTGATAAAGAGGTTAAGATTCAGTACATAATTGCCCTTATCTGGGGCAGGTATTCAGTTTCAAGGAAGGATTAATATAGGATGCAACACAGCAAGTAACTTTTTTCCGACATTTCTGGTTTTCTATTAGAGTTCTTCTACACCATTAATTTGGCTGTGAAAAAACATTTTTTAAAAGCATTTTGAAAAGGTGTTATTATTTAGTCATGTTTTTCTTGGCCTATTTATTCAAAGTTGAAAAAAAATTACACTATAAAAAAACAAAAAAAGCATGGTTGTCCTGTATTTACATTTCCCTATAAACTTCAGTGCAACATCTGGAGCCTGTTTTTGTCTATGAAATGCTCCAAAAAAAGGCCTGATACCAAAACCCACAAAATTCCTCAAAAACCTTACCACCCGTTTGATTATTGTTTTTGTTCCATTGTTGCAATGTTCCTTTGTGTGAATTTTTCACTGTGTATTGGCTTTCAACTATTTTTTTAGAAGTTAAGTAAAGGTTAAATTTTAATGGCAGTCTCTTTGTGAACCAGATAAAGATTTACAGACTTCTGTTTTTTGCGACTTACTTTTTGACAGTAGACTATATAGTACTGTGAGACTACAAAATAAAAAATAAAAATCAATTCATATTATTCTGTCTGAAAAATATGGTCTGTCATATAGCAAAGAACATTTCAATTATGACAATACTTCAATTCTATAGAGACAATTGAGATATATCAATGATTGTAGCTGACAAATCCTCATTTTATATGGTGACTTTTTCACACTGTATGGCTTTGGTAACAAACAAGTTGTCGTTCAGAACTTTAACAGAGCCTAAAAATGCTTTACATTTCTTTTAGAAGGGCCATCTTTATTTTATGTTAACGGTACGATGAACATTTCTTGTCAATCATATTGTTCCAATAAACAAACAAATGAAATGCCTACATGACAAGCTTACAAAGATAAATTAAAATAATAGGACTAACATAATATTGCATTTCAATATGGTAATACTATTTGGAAACATATACATACAGTATATAAATGACCAATGCCTGAGCTGATTAGGCAATGTTATATCATATAAAACGTGTTTCTTTTATGTTGGAAATTACTGGTGAAATTTTTTATAATAAAAATTAAAATAGAAATAAAAGCATTCAATTTCATAAAATGGTGGTGGCACCAAGGCCCAAACTAACCGTCTGTCAAACCTGTCAGCTGGCCAATCTGGAACAACTATACCTTAGCACATTTTTTCTATCCTTTTAATGTATAAAAAAACATATATGTTAAATGGATGCTGCAGACTGATGCCATCCGTTCACCATAGAGTTCCATTGTAAAAAAAAAAACCAAAAAAAAAACATATATTTTTTTACGGAACTGTGCAGGATACAAGGATGTGGTGTGGTGCGTTTTTGTAAAAAAAAAAAAAACCTCAAATTTTGCCCAGGAAGATGTGACATGTTTGTTAACTTAACCCCTTCCCGACCAGCGCCGTACATGTACGGCGCTGCGGGAAGTGACTTCCCGACCAGCGCCGTAGTGCTACGGCGCGCTGATCGGGCGGGTGCAGGAGCTGCGCCCGCCCGATTAGCGGCGGGGGTCCGGCTGTGCCCAGTAGCCGGACCCCTGATGTATGCACCAGCATCGGTGAAAACACCGATGCCGGTGCATTAACCCTTCATGTGCCGCGGTCAGCGCTGACCGCGGCACATGCGGTGGAAGGGGTTGCCATCGGGTCCCCGCGCTGCTGTGACGGGGACCCGATGGCTGAGATAGCAGCCGGATGCCTTCCTTAGGCATCCGGCTGCTATCTACGGAAGCCTGTGAGATCCAGCCCCCTGGATCTCACAGGCAGTGTGCTAGAAGTGTATTACATTGAGTAATACACTTCCAGCCAATGCATTACAATACAGAAGTATTGTAATGCATTGTAAGGGGATCAGACCCCCAAAAGTGAAACAAAAGTGTAAAAATAAGAAAGTTAAAAAAAGTGAAAAAAATAAAGTTTTAAAAAAAAAAAAGTTTCAAGTTTCCCCCCCCAAAAAAAACGTCATTTTTACAAAATAATCTAAAAAAAATTGTAAAAAATAGTGAAAAAAAAAAAATAGACATATTAGGTATCGCCGCGTCCGTATCGACCGGCTCTATAAAAATAGCACATGATCCACCCCGTCAGGTGCACGCAGTAAAAAAAAAAAAAAAAAAACTGTGCCAAAACAGACATTTTTGGGTCACCTTGCCTTACAAAAAGTGTAATAGCAGGTGATAAAAAAAGCGTATGTACCCCAAAATGGTACCAATCAAACCGACATCTTGTCCCGCAAAAAATGAGACCCTACCTAAGACAATCGCCTGAAAAATAAAAAAATATGGCTCTCAGAAAATGGCAACACAAAAAGTATTTTATTTTGTTAAAAAAATAAATCTAATGTGTAAAACTATCCAAAAATAAAAAAGTTAGACATATTGGGGTATCGCCACGTCCGTAACAACCTGCTCTATAAAAATATTGCATGAGATGGCCCCCCAGGCGAATGCTGTAAAATTTTTTTTAAAAAAACTAAGCCAAAACAGACATTTTTTTCCTTTTTGTCTCACAAAAAAGTGTAATAGCAGGCGATCAAAAAGGCGTATTTACCCCAAAATGGTACCAATCAAACCGTCATCTTGTCCTGAAAAAACGATACCCTACCTGAGACAATCGCCTGAAAACTGAAAAAATATGGCTCTTTGAAAAAGGGCAACACAAATAAAGATTTTATTCTGTTCAAAAAAATAAATCTAATGTGTAAAACTATCCAAAAATAAAAAAGTTAGACATATTAGGTATTGCCCGCGTCCGTAACAACCTGCTCTATAAAAATATTGCATGAGATGGCCCTCCAGGCGAATGCTGTAAAAAATTTTTTTTAAAAACTAAGCCAAAACAGACATTTTTTTCCTTTTTGTCTCACAAAAAGTATAATAGCAGGCGATCAAAAAGGTGTATTTACCCCAAAATGGTACCCAATCAAACCGTCATCTTGTCCTGCCAAAAACGGTACCCTACCTGAGACAATCGCCTGAAAAACTGAAAAAAATATGGCTCTTTGAAAATGGCAACACAAAAAAAGATTTTATTCTGTTCTAAAATGCATCTAATGTGTAAAACTTTCCAAAAATAAAAAAGTTAGACATATTGGGTATCGTCGCGTCCGTAACAACCTGCTCTATAAAAATATTTCATGAGATAGCCCCCCAGGTGAATGTTGTAAAAAAATTGTTTAAAAAAACCATGCCAAAACTGCTATTTTTTTCACCTTGACTCACAAAAACTGTAATACAAAGCGATCCAAAAGTCTTATGTACCCCAAAATGGTACCAATCAAACCGTCATCTCGTCCCGCAAAAAATGAGCCCCCACATAAGACAATAACTCAAAAGTTAAAAATCAACGGCACCCGCAAACCAATCCATCAAAATCTGTTCTGCAAAATCCATATGGCGCTCCTTCTGTTTTGAGTCCTGCCATGTGCCCCCACAGCAGTTTGCCACCACATATGGGGTGTTGCCGTATTCAGGAGAAAATGGGTAACAAATTATGGGGTGCTTTTTCTCCTGTTAGCCCTTGTGAAAATGAAAAATTTGGGGCTAAAGCAACATTTTATTGGAAGAAATGAAACTTTTCATTTTCACAGCCTGGTGTTTCCAAATTCCGTAAAACGCTTAGGGGGTCAAAGTGGCCAGAACCCCCCTTAATATATTCTTTGAAGGGTGTACTTTCCAAAATGGGGTCACTTTTTCAGGGTTTCCACTGAAGGGGTACGTCAGGGTCTCTCAATTACAAAATGATGCTAAAAACTATTCTAGCAAAATCTGCCTCCAAAATCCGTATGGCGCTGCTTTCCTTCTGACCACTGCACAAACCCATAGAGACGTTTACCACTACGTATGGGGTATTTTCTGTAAACTGCAGAATCAGAGTTATGAGTATTGAGGTTTAGTTTGCTGTTAACCCTTGCTGTATTGCAAGAAAAAAATATTAACATGAATAATCTACCAAAAAAGTGAAATTTTGAAATTTCACCTCCATTTTCCTTTAATTCTTGTGGAACACCTGAAGGGTTAACAAAGTTTTTAACAGCAGTTTTTTATAACTTGAGGGGTGTAGTTTCTAAAATGGGGTCATTTATGGGGGGTTTCATTATGTAAGCCCCTCAAAATCACTTTATATCTGAATTGGTGTTTAAAAAAATGGTTTTGGAAAATTTGGTGAAAATTTGAAAAATGGCTTCTAAACTTCTAAGCCTTCTAACGTCCTAAAAAAGTAAAATTACATTTACAAAATGATGCCAACATAAAGTAGACATAAGGGGAATGTAAAATAATAACTATTTTTGGAGGTATTACTGTGTATTTTGAAAGTAGAGAAATTGAAATTTGGAAATTTGGAAATTTTTCCAAATTTTTGGTAAATTTGGGATTTTTTCATAAATAAGGGTGAAATATATTGACTCAAATTTATGACTGTCATGAAGTACGATGTGTCACAAGAAAACAATCTCAGAATGGCCTAGATAAGTAAAAGCGTTCCAAAGTTATTACCACATAAAGTGACACATGTCAGATTTGCAAAAAATGGCCCGGTCAGGAAGGTGAAAACAGGCCCGGGGTTGAAGGGGTTAAAGCATACCTGACTCTTCAAGAAATAGCATAATGGCTGATCTTCTTAGTACAATTCAATCATAAATGTGAATGAACAAGGTATGTTTGGGCTTCCCTATTTTTTCAGCCATATTACTCCCTGTTTCTGCTGCACAGCTAGATTCATTTCAGTCAGAAGCAGGTGGCATCTCCCTTTTGCCAGCACTGTCCTGCTGTGACACCCTTTTCTTACTTTCCACTATGTCTGTTTTCAGCTCCAGAGCTCAGTGAACAGATAAGGATGGAGAGATCACACTTACAGAAAGGCAGGATGCTCCTGTGATGATTGGGAGCAATGTAGAAGCAGTTCTTTTATCAGGCTCTTAATCTCAGCTAACTCATCCCCCCTTCCTCTCAGCCATCTTGTTTAACTAAGGGTTGGATTTTGCCTGACAAGAGGAAGTGGACTATAACTTAGTAGGAGACCAATAGTGTCCAAGCCTTTACAGCTTTTTCCCAAATGGATGCAGGCAAATTTTTTAAATCAAGTGATTTAGAAAATTGCTAGTTTACCAGTCTCTGTTAAATGAAATGAAATTGTGTGAAAGTAAAGTGACTCTTTATAGGTACGAAGCTTTTTACATAGATTTATTGTTCTGCAAAGTCTCAATCCTCCTCCTATACGTATGCTAATGTGTCTATTGAGTTGTTATATCATTCTATGTGTGTCTTTGTTTAGACACTGTAAAGATATTTGTTTAGAATGGATCTGTATACTATATCTGTCTGATTTTTTACTTTAAATACTAGCCATTTAGTCACGTTATGGAAGTGTTTTGGAGAGATTGTTTGGTGTTTTTGAAAGCATACCCTGTATGGAGGTATTATTTGGGCACTATATTTACAGTATACAGTATAAGTACTCTAGGGGAGTATTTGGGATTCTTGATGGGCACCACATAATTGTACTTTTAAGCTTGACATTTATTAATTTATTTTTTGTTTGTTTATTTTTAACATGTATTCTTTTTTACTAGTTTTGCAGTGTATTTTCTTTCTGGGAAGCATTCTTTGGAACTCTATTATATTAATATACTGTGAAACAAGTACTGTGCCAACTCAAACTTCTGCACACACCAAAATCAATTTCCTCATTTTTATTCTTTTGGAGTTATTTCGATGTCAATTGAATCTTTTTTCGAAATAATTATTTTATAATATTTCAAAATATTTATCAGCAAAGGGACATGCCTTATTGGTGCACATGGCAGGGGTTTCAAAATGAGCTCCTTGTTCCAAAGTTTAGCATGATAGCAAAGTTTATCATGTTTAGCCAAAAATCCTGAAATGTTAATCAAAAGAAAGGCAAAACCCCCATGAGGTAGGAGCAAATTTTTCTTATGTTAGAGGACATTCTCTCCCAACAAAAAGACACTCCTCAACATTGAATTTGAAAAAAACTAAGAAGGACAAGCTGTAAGGTCAGGCAGATTGAGAAAGTAGCAGGTGTCACTAAAATCTGCAAACACTGAAATGTTCAAATGTCTAGATCTAATATGTGGTAAGAGGGGCATACAACCAGATTGAAAGTAGAGATGAGTGAATCTATTTGCCGCTTTGTAGATTCGATACGAATCTTGGAAATTTTCCACTGCAAAGCAAATCCGGATTTTTTGAGATTCGCTTAGTTAGATTCGAAAATGTTCTTAAAGCTTTCTACGCATTCGCCACGTACTTGTCCGATAAATTGTACGCTAATGTTACGTATAAGTTACTTTATACGCTGATACGTACAAATTCAGTTAATTAGCGAACTGTTACTGTTCGTTATTCGTGCGGCATAAAGCCAGGGAAGAGAGCAGTCACCTGACCTAGTGGGAAGGGCTTTCTCTGATTGGCTCAGGCTCGGTAAGCCTGTGAAGCATCAATTGTGCTGCGACTGCTGAGACGAGCAGAAGCACTGTCTGTGAAGTTCTGAGACACAGAGAACTGTTTCGTTAAAATTGGGGTGTAATTGTTCTGGGAATCCATATTGCTCATATCAGGGATACTGCAGGGATACTGCTGGGCCGGTGCAGGGCTAATGCAGGGCCAGTAATTAATCAGGCAGGGAGAGAGATAGGGAGAGAGATAGGGAGAGAGACAAAGACCAGCTGCAGGGCTACAATCAAGTGAAAAATGTCTGGCATGGAAAAGCAAAAGGGTTCCAGCCAGACCTCGAGCTCCAAAAAAAAGGATAAGGTGGCACAGGGCAGCAGTGCCAAAGGACCTGTAGCCAGAACTTCTACTTGTAGAATTCGCAATAGTTGGCCACTGTTCCACCAGGCTAACCCACCAAGGCGCAAAATTGTAGTGAAGGAGAAAGTGGATGAAGCAGTGGAGTGGATGGCACGCTCATCTTAATCACAGCCGGATGATCTGCTGTCATCTGCTGATACAGTATCATGTAGCCAGGGATCAGACTCAGAGCTTTCCTCCTGCTCCACCATTCCGCTCCAGCAAAGCCCGTCATTTTCATACGCAATTTGTACACTCATGCGTACGTGTTCACATAAGTTGCGTACCTTTAACAACTGTACGTTCGTTATTAGTGCGAGAATGTTCGCAAAACACGACATAATAATATATAATTTGTACGCAGCTTCACCGAATAGATTCTTATGAGGTACGAATCTTTTGAAAAGTTCGACGAACATTCGGCGAAGCGAATTTTGGATGATTCGCTCATCTCTAATTGAAAGCAAAGTTTTAAGCCACATGAAAACTCAAAAATTTGATCAAGTCATGTGGGATGATTATGCAATGCCTCCTTTTCCTCATTGTGCTTGTTAGTGCCACTGAAATCTTGTTCTAATGACGTGGATTTTGATTGCAAAGCCATGATCCTTTATCATAGATTTAAATAAGAAAAGTACCCAAAAACTTAAGGGGTTATTTCCCAGTAGTGCACAGGTTACTTAGAAAAGGAATAAAAATGTAAAAAAATATTTAAGCCCTAAGTGCTATATCCTGTACAGGACCTACTCTATCCATTATTACTAGTTGTAATTATTATTGTAGTCACATTCATTTTTTATGTTTTAGTATTATTTCCCATTAAAAAATCATCTTTTTTCATCAGGAGTGTTAATAAAAAATATCAATGCACTTATGGGTCTTCTTTTATAATTTACTAGCTGAAGGACCCGGCTTCGCCCGGGTATATTTAATTTATTTCATTTACTATTTGTGTGTGTCGTTAAAAGATATCGAGAATGACCTCTACAGTGCCCGCCCCTTTAACAGTGACCCCTACAGCAGCCCCTTCCTTTAACAGTGACCTCTACAGCTGCCCTCCCCTTTAACAGTGACCTCTACAGCTGCCCTCCCCTTTAACAGTGACCTATACAGCAGCCAGTCCCTTTAACAGTGACCGTTACAGCAGGCCGCCCCTTTAACAGTGACCTCTACAGCAGCCCTCCCCTTTAATAGTGACCTCTACAGCAGCCCGCCCCTTTAACTGTGACCTCCACAGCAGCTAGAGTGGCCACTGTCTTCACCCCAGAAAGCCAGACCTCACCGGCCATTCCCGCCAAACGTGAAACAGCGCCCCCAGTTCCATGAAGACACACCATTAAACATGAGGCCATGCCCCCCTGGCTCCGTGAAGACACGGAGGAGAAGCTGTCTGAGTGTGAGCTACTGAAAGGGTGGACATTCCTGTGTCTGTCCAGGCACTGCGTCGGACGGAGAACAGGTAGCCAGAAAACTGGACTGTCCAGCCTAAAGCCGGACATCTGGCCACCCTAACAACAGCCTGGCCCTAGGGTGGCCAGAGGTCTTGTTTTAGGCTGGACAGTCTGGCTTTCAGACTCCCTGTCCTCTGTCATGCGCAGGGCCTGGATGGACACAGGGATGTCCTTTTGGACAGCTTACTCTCAGCAGCAGCATTGTGCAGTCTGAGCAATGAGCTGCAGGGAGAAAGTCACCCTCCCCCCACCCCTGCAGCTAAAAGAAGGTGATTTTTACCTAAATTTTTAGTCCCGGTCAAATGTGGCATGGAAGGGGCGCGGCCTGACTGAGTCAGGGGCGTGACTTGAATACCCCTTTACCATTGTCATCCACAGTGCTTTGCCTCTTTAATGCAGACCTACAGCAGTGAACTGGCTAGGTTGTCATAGAAACCTGGTGTGTGCCTGTGAGCTTCTATTGGCTGATAAGGGTCATGTGACCAGGCTACTATTGGCTAATGCATTTTTTGGGAATATCTGAGGAACGGTACGTCCTGGAGAGCTGAAAACTGTTCTAAAATCTCCCCGGACACCTGATGTACATGTGTGCCAAATTTTGTGATTGTAGCTGCAGCGGTGCAGATTCCTTTAGTGGACATACACACACACACACACACACACATACACTCAGCTTTATATATTAGATTTGTTGGAGTGCTCATGTACGTAACTTAAAGGGAACCTGTCATCAATTTTATGCAGCCCATACTAATGGCAGAATAAAGTAGAGACAGGTGAGTTGATTTTAGCGGTCTGTCATTTATAAGTTAAAAGTAAGTGGTTGCCGAGAACCAACATCACAATCATTGCAGACTAGGCCTTTAAAAGAGTCCCAACCACCTGAGAAGAGTCATGGTTATTCATGAATTCTTGCTCTCTCTGCCCACCTGCTGATGACTGA
>ONZH01010703.1:0-19034 GCA_900303285.1 Rhinella marina
AATCACTGAAACGATGTTAGCTGGTCCTTTTAAGGCAGGGCTGCAATGATGTTGAAATGTGTTTTGGGGGATAAAGTTCATTTTCTAGGCAAATATTGACTTTGCAAGTAATTGCTGTTAAGCTGATCACTCTTTATAACATTCTGGAGTATATGCAAATTGCCATTTTAAAAACTGAAGCAGTAGACTTTGTAAAAATTAATATTTGTATCATTCTCAAAACTTTTGGCCATGACTGTAATGTGATGCTAGAGTGACACGCCCCTCAATGATGTCATCATGCCAGTTTGCAGACAGAGTGTGAAAAGAGAAGCAGGAAGTGACGAGACAGGGAGCTGCAGCCATCTTGGCAAGAGAAAAGACAGGTGTCTGTGCTGTATTAAGAGTGTGTTCAGACATCAGAGAATATATAAATAAACTGTATGTATTTCAGTCCAGAGGCGGACACAGTATAAGGCCTCTTTCACACGAGTGTGACGGATTGGCTCCAGATGCGTTCAGGAAAACTCGCACCATTTTGCAAGCAAGTTCAGTCAGTTTTGTCTGCGATTGCGTTCAGTTGTTTCCGCGCAGGTGTTTTGATACATTTTTCACGCGCGTGATAAAAAACTGAAGGTTTGTAAACAACACCTCTTAGCAACCATCAGTGAAAAACGCATTGTATCCGCACTTGCTTCAAGGGTTTCTGTCACCAGTTTTTTTCGGTATGAATCAGGCTGACATTAGAGATTTGCTACTGTCACCTGATTCCGAATATATATCTGTTTTATTTACTGGTGCCCCCATTTTTATATAAAATGAACTTTTATTTTATGCTAATAAGGCCTCTAGGTGCAAATGGCGTTACCCCTGGTCCTAGAGGCTCTGTTGATTTACAGGACCAGGCAGAGAAGAAACACTCCATTCACCATAGCTTGCAAGGACCTTCAATGATGTCATGACCATGTGATCAGTCACATGGTTTAGGAGGAGACAGGCTGTTTGTGTGATCCTAACCATGTGACTGATCACATGGTCATGACATCATTGAAGGTCCTTGCAAGCTATGGTGAATGGAGTGTTACTTCTCTGCCTGGGCCTGTCAATCAACAGAGCCTCTAGGAGCAGGGGTAACGCTAATAAAAGTTAATTTTATATAAAAATGGGGGCACCAGTAAATAAAACAGATATATATTTGGAATCAGGTGACATTAGCACATCTCTAATGTCAGCCTGATTCATACCGAAAAAACTGGTGACAGAAACCCTTTCAGGGTGCAATGCTTTTTTCACTGAAGCCCCATTCACTTCTCTGGGGCCAGGGCTGCGTGAAAAACGCAGAATATAGAACGTGCTGCGTTTTTCACGCAACTCAGAACTGATGCGTGAAAAAAAACCACTCATGTACACAGACCCACTGAAATGAATGGGTCAGGATTCAGTGTGGGTGCTTTGTGTTCACATCACGCATTTCACCTGCACGGAAAACTCGCTCGTGTGAAAGGGGCCTAAGGAGATAGTACAGTTTAGTGGAGCCACGCTGAAAGGACTGTGCCCAGTGGCTAATCAGTGAAACTGACATTGTGGCTGTGTATATTGCCTCCAAAGCTAGAGACTCACAGTGCTGTTGAATACCGGACAGTAACTGCAAAAACCCCAACTTACATCACACCCCAGTGTATGGATTCTGCCAGACTGTCAGTGTGCTCAGTGATATCTGCTGCTGGACTTCATTGCATCCTTTTGGTTTCCCTGCCTGCTGAGGAGGATTTGATTGCTTCAGATATCGTGATAACAGTGAGAAGCGGACGCTTCGCTATCAAAGGAGGGAAAGACATTGGGCCCCATTGCCCGCTTCTACGAACAGTAAGCAGTCCACCTGAACCACTGGGAAAAGGGGGGTGCGCATCTAAATGTGAAGTTAGGGTCAGTTAGGGAATATTGTTCGCTCAGCGTCCGTGATTCAGAATTGGACGTAGTAAACGTGGAATCTATTGTAGAATCTGTCTTGAATTGTTCATATTATACTGTGTACATTGCTTGTCCTTCTCCCTGTTCTTTTACCTTTACCTTGCCTTTATTAACCTATAGTAAATGCATTTTTCTTGAACTTAACCACCGTGTGTGTTTTCTTTCTGGTTGCGGAACCGCAAACCACCTGCCTTGCTCTCGGTTCACAAATTGGTGTAGTTCGGCAGGATCCGCTTACCAGAATGGACGGCAACGCAACCATTAGGGGTGATGGTGCTGGAGGAAGAATGCCAGAAGGGGCTATAATGAGTCAGTTAGCTAAATTTGATGGCAATAATATGTCTGTGAGTGGGTGGGTAGAACATATACGAATGGTACCAAAAGTACTAGTAGAGCTAGGGATATTGACATTACAAGGGGATGCTAAGACCACAGTAATGTACCATTCGAACAAAGGAAGACATTTGAACAAGTGGTCCAGATTCTAGAAACCATCTATGGAGAAACCGCATTGCTGGGGTCCCTGCAGGCTCGGTTCTTCCAGAGGGTACAACGGGAGAATGAAAGTCTCCCTCAATATGCAAATGCCCTACAAGAACTGCTCCGAGATATTCAAGGGAAGAAAAGAGGGGGCTCGCCGGCCTTCTGTAACCCTGATCGGACTCTCCATGACCAGTTTGTCCTGGGGATCCGTGACGGCAGTTTGAATGTTACTATACAGGACTTTATAAGGCGAGAGACTGATGCTAAATTTCATGACGTACAGGTAGAGGCCATATCACGTGACAATAGTATGGTCCTGAAGCCCCAGACCGCAGTTGGAGTCACTTTGTCACAGGGGGCTAGCTCTGGCCCAGAAACAGTAGAAAAAGGGACGGTTAAAGAAATTCTCACAGTAATGCAGAAATTGCAAGAGCAAATGGAACGCTTGCAAACCCGATGTGATGAAAATTCCATGAGAATTACAGACTTCCAGAAAACTAGAGATGAAGGGTTGGGCCATCCACACCAAGAAGGTCAGAATCAACCACAACCCCGCTGGAGGGATGAGAACAGGACCTACTGAAGAGGTTCAAATAATTTAGTACAGCGCTCAGTAGAAACCGAAGGGGCTTACCGAAGGGGCCCGAACCGATGGCCAGAGTGACGGGAGACACGCTGCTGGGAGTGTGGATGGATTGGCCTTGTTGCTGCTAGATGTCTAGAGCAGCGACAAGCTTACGAGGAACCGTCGTTAAACTGACGTCCCCTGCTGCAGTAGGGCATGTAGTAGGGAAGACTGAGAAGGAGACTATGTGGGGAGAATGCTTTGAGGATCTAATTGCTGCAAGTCTCATCATCCAGATGGAATTGGAAGGTATTCCGGTTACCGGGATGATCGACACGAGTTCCCAAGTAACGACCCTGAGTAGAGACTATTATGAACGGAACGTCCGGCAACATGTGAAATATGATCCCCATACATTTGTACGAGTGATTGCAGCTAACCAGTTACCAGTCCAGGTGGTGGGAGTGGCCTGGATAAATGTCCAGTTATGTGGTCAAGATCTAGGTAAAAAGGAATTGTGGTGGTACAGGAGTCACATGAAGTAAAGGCCCCTGTCATTTTAGGGATGAATGTATTCAAAGAATTGGATCAGATTCTCTTTGAAAAGAAAGGTCACAGTTATTGGAAAGAAACCACTATCCATCGGCCTACTCAAACAGCGTTTCAGCGACTGAACCGGACATGTGGCTTACAGAAAAGTTTGAATACACAGAGTCCTCTGGCTCGAATTTAGGTCCCTTTGCATACAAAAGTTAAATTGCCACCCAGTCGGGAGATGATAGTGTCCCTGCCTGTAGGCACCTGTCGGAAACTAGAAGGCATAGCTGTGTTGGTAGAACCACTGCAAACAACCGAAGGGGGTGTTGATCCGCTAGTAGCCCGTTCCTTGGCAATAGTTCGCAATGGGAGAGTACCACTCCGATGTGTAAACACCCAGGACCAGAGTGTAGACCTGACCCCAGGAAGGCTGCTGGCTAATATCTATGTGACTCCGGAGTAAATAAGTAAAGTAACTCCGATGCAGCTGAAGCTGATGCACCCCACACCTCCTCCTCCATGCCTTACGGTGGAAACCAGGCATGTAGAGTCCATCCGTTCACCTTTTCTGCGTCGCACAAAGACCTCAACTAAAGATCTCAAATTTGGACTCATCAGACCAAAGCACAGATTTCCACTGGTCTAATGTCCATTCCTTGTGTTCTTTAGCCCAAACAAGTCTCTTCTGCTTGTTGCCTGTCCTTAGCAGTGGTTTCCTAGCAGCTATTTTACCATGAAGGCCTGCTGCACACAGTCTCCTCTTAACAGTTGTTGTAGAGATATGTCTGCTGCTAGAACTCTGTGTGGCATTGACCTGGTCTCTAATCTGAGCTGCTGTTAACCTGCGATTTCTGAGGCTGGTGACTCGGATTAACTTATCGTCTGCAGCAGAGGTGACTCTTGGTCTTCCTTTTCTGGGGCGGTCCTCATGTGAGCCAGTTTCTTTGTAGCGCTTGATGGTTTTTGCGACTGCACTTGGGGACATTTTCAAAGTTTTCCCAATTTTTCGGACTGACTGACCTTTATTTCTTAAAGTAATGATGACCACTCGTTTTTGTTTACTTAGCTCCTTTTTTCTTGCCATAATACAAATTCTAACAGTCTTTTCAGTAGGACCATCAGCTGTGTATCCACCTGACTTCTGCCCAACACAACTCATGGTCCCAACCCCATTTATAAGGCAAGAAATCCCACTTATTAAACCTGACAGGGCACACCTATGAAGTGAAAACCATTTCAGGTGACTACCTCTTGAAGCTCATCAAGAGAATGCCAAGAGTGTGCAAAGCAGTAATCAAAGCAAAAGGTGGCTACTTTGAAGAACCTAGAATATAAGACATATTTACAGTTGTTTCACACTTTTTTGTTAAGTATATAATTCCACATGTGTTAATTCATAGTTTTGATGCCTTCAGTGTGAATCTACAATTTTCATAGTCATGAAAATACAGAAAACTCTGTGAATGAGAAGGTGTGTCCATACTTTTGGTCTGTACTATATATCAGGAGATGAAAGAACTGTTTACTAAGATGCTGCAGGGTGGGATCATCCAAGAAAGCCAAAGTCCCTGTGCAGCTCCGGTGGTTTTAGTAAGAAAAAAAGATGGTTCTATCCAGTTTGGCGTAGACTATCGAAAGATAAACGCCTGCACGTACGAGATTCCTACCCTTACCCTGGATTGAGGAGTCCCTCTCGGGGCTAGGGAGAGCCTGGTACTTCTCCTCGCTAGATCTGGCTAGTGGGTATTGGCAGGTGCCAATGGCCAAGAAAGACAAGGAGAAGACGGCATTCATCTTGCCCATGGGGCTATACGAATTTAACCAGATGCCCTTCGGATTGACAAATGCACCCGGAACGTTTCAGCGATGGAGAAATGTCTCATGACTTCAACTTTGAGTTCACTTTCATCTACTTAGACCACATTATAGTGTTTTCTGCGACCTTTGAAGACCATCTCCATCAGTTGGGGCAAGAAGTTAGACAATTGCGGGAACATGGGCTCAAATTGAAACCCAGCAAATGTCGGTTGTTCCAATCTGAAATTGTTTACTTGGGTCATCGCATATCAGGAGAAGGGGTGAGACCGTCGAGGGACAAGATAACGGCTGTTCAAGATTGGCCAACAACCTTGCGAGAAGTGAGGGCGTTCCTTGGAGTAGTCGGTTACTATCGACGGTTTATCAAGGATTTTGCCAGGGTAGCAGCACCCCTTAATGCTCTCCTACGAGGCACATCCGGTGGTCCAAAGAACTGGTCCGTGAAATGGGGACCTGAACAGAAACAAGCCTTCCGGGCATTGAAGGATGCTCTGACAACGGCCCCAATCTTGGCGTATGCTGATTACCACTTGCCGTTCCAGCTATATACGGATGCAAGCCTGTATGGTCTCAGAGCGGTGCTTTCCCAGTTTCAGGATGGCCAGGAGCGAGTCATAGCGTATGCCAGCTGGTCTTTGCGGGATTCCGAAAGAAATCCCGAGAACTATAGTTCATTTAAGTTGGAGCTGTTGACACTGGTATGGGCCATGACTGAGACATTCTCTGAATATTTTACCGGGGCTGAAGTCTTAGTACTGACTGACAACAGCCCCCTAGCTCATCTGGAAAATGCCAAGTTCGGGGCTTTAGAGCAGAGGTGGATAGCCCGAATGTCTAAGTTCAATTATTGTATTAAGTATCGGTCCAAAACAGAGAATCAGAATGCTGATGGACTTTCTAGGGTAACTGCCTAGACCCCCACAGGAGACGTGGATCACGAGTTAGAGCATGTGGAAGTGCCTGACTAGAAGTTACAGTGGCCTCAGTTCTTGTCTGAGATGGTGTGGGGCTATAACAATAAGGTCAATTCTACAATGGGATATTCTCCTTATACTCTCCTCTTTGGGCGGTCTGGCCGAAGTATAGGAGAATTACAGTTGAATGATGTGGATGGGTTCCCTCCGAGGGATCCAACCTCCTGGATGCAGACGCACCGGCAGAGACTTGAGACAATCCATCGATTGGTGCGGCAGTGTCTGCAAGAACATTCTCACCCTGATAAGAGCCCGGTACAAGGAGCACCATTGCAGTCAGGCGACCTGGTGCGTGTCAAGAAGCCCCAGGGGAAATTGCAAAGCAGATGGGAGGCTGTGCCATATCGTGTTGTTGGCCGCAAGTATGCGAATGGTCCAGTGTACCAAGTCCAGAAGGAAGGGGATGATTGTGTTCGAGTACTTCACTGAAATATGTTGCGCCTGTGTCATTCTGAAGAAATGGTGATGGAACTGTCAATGAGCTCCCACAGTCAGAGACTAGTGGTGTGGAATGGGCCTATGACGATGAGGATGATAGTTGGTCGATCCCTGCTCCTGAGGATGTTACACCAGTGACTACCATGCCTCCAGCCTGTGCTCCCTCTGGTACAGAGTCCGCTGGTCCTTCTCAGCCTATGGCTGCAGCACCCCAGAGTACACCAGCAGTCCTCAGATGGACCACTAGGCCAAATGCTGGCATTCCCCCTGTTCGGTATGCGCAGGATGAGTTTGTCTGGCCTGCCATACAATGGTACACTATCACTCTGTGCATAAGAGTACAACCCTCTGGTTATTCAGTCATTGGCTGGAACTGCCAATCTTAAAGTCGGGGGGAATATGTTAGAGACAGCCCAATGATATCCTAAGTTTCATTAGTCTGTTTAAACTGTGTTAAAGTTGTATGTATATCATAGTAACATACTAACATAGTTTATAAGGCCGAAAAAAGACATCTGTCCATCCAGTTCGGCCTGTTTTCCTACAAGTTGATCCAGAGGAAGGCAAAAAAACCCTGAGAAGCCAGTTTTCCCCACTTTAGGGAAAAAAATTCCTTCCCGACTCCAATCAGGCAATCAGAATTACTCCCTGGATCAACGACCCCTCTCTAGTAACTATAACCTGTAATATTATTACCCTCCAAAAATACATCCAGGCCCCTCTTGAACTCTTTTAGTGAACTTACCATCACCACCTCCTCAGGCAGAGAGTTCCATAGTCTCACTGCTCTTACCGTAAAGAATCCTCTTCTATGTTTGTGTACAAACCTTCTTTCCTCCAGACGCAGAAGATGGCCCCTCGTCACAGTCACAGTCCTCGGGATAAATAGATCGTGGGAGAGATCTCTGTACTGACCTCTGATATATTTATACATAGTTATTAGATCTCCCCTCAGTCGTCTTTTTTTCTAAAGTGAATAAGCCTAAATTTGATAATCTTTCTGGGTACTGTAGTCCACCCATTCCAGTTATTACTTTAGTTGCCCTCCTCTGAACCCTCTCCAGCTCTGCTATGTCTGCCTTGTTCACAGGAGCCCAGAACTGTACACAGTACTCCATGTGTGGTCTGACTAGTGATTTGTAAAGTGGCAGGACTATGTTCTCATCACGGGCATCTATGCCTCTTTTGATGCAGCCCATTATCTTATTGGCCTTGGCAGCAGCTGTCTGACACTGGTTTCTGCAGCTTAGATTTCTGTTCACTAAAATTCCTAGGTTCCTTTTCTATGTCAGAGTTACCCAATATTTTACCATTTAGTATGTACTGGTGACTTGCATTATTCCTTCCCATATGCATAACTTTACATTTGTCAGTGTTAAACCTCATCTGCCACTTCTCTGCCCAAGCCTCCAGTCTATCCAGATCCATCTGTAGCAGTGTACTGTCCTCTTCTGTGTTAATTACTTTACACAGTTTAGTGTCATCTGCAAAAATTGATATTTTACTGTGCAAGCCTTCTACAAGATCATTAATAAATATATTGAAGAGAATAGGGCCCAATACTGACCCCTGTGGTACCCCACTAGTTACAGTGACCCAATCTGAGTATGTACCATTAATAACCACCCTCTGTTTTCTATCACTGAGCCAGTTACTTACCCACATACAGACATTTTCTCCCAGGCCAAGCATTCTCATCTTATATACTAACCTTTTATGTGGTACAGTGTCAAATGCTTTGGAGAAGTCCAGATATACGACATCCATTGATTCGCTGCGGTCCAGTCTAGAACTTACCTCCTCATAGAAACTGATTAAATTGGTTTGACATGACCGATCCCTCATGAAGCCATGCTGATATGGAGTAATTTGCTTATTTTCATTGAGGTACTCCAAGATAGCATCTCTTAGAAAACCCTCAAACAGTTTACCCACGACAAATGTTAAACTTACCGGCCTATAGTTCCCGGGCTCTGTTTTTGGACCCTTTTTGAATATTGGCACCACATTTGCTATGCGCCAATCCTGTGGAACACTCCCTGTCAGTATAGAGTCCTTAAATATCAGAAATAAGGGTCTGGCGATGACATTACTTAATTCTCTTAGGATACGGGGGTGTATGCCATCCGGTCCTGGCGATTTGTCTATTTTAATCTTTTTAAGACGCAGCTCTACTTCTTCCTGGGTCAGACAGGGCACTTTTAATGGGGAATTTACTTTTATATTCTGCATTTCATCTGACAGTTTATTTTCCTCAGTGAATACAGTGGAGAAAAAGATATTTAGTAGCTTTGCTTTCTCCTCATCGCTCTCTGCAACTCCCCCCTCATTACTCTGTAAGGGGCCGACACCTTCAGGTTTATACTTTTTACCATTTATATAATTAAAGAACATTTTAGGGTTAGGCTACTTTCACACTGGCGGCAGGCCTGATCCGGCAGGTGAAGGGTGCTGCCGGATCAGGCCTGCCGCAGTGACATGTGTGGAGCCGGAACCGCGCTCCGGCCCCACACATGTCACACAGTACATACATACACATAAACATACACACACATATAGACATACAAACACACATACATACTTACATGCTCCCCGGCAGGTCTTCGGAGCGTCAGAGGGACAGGACGGCTCACACAGGTCACGATTCCGCACAGCGCCCTCTGCTGGGCGCCTGGTGGAATCATGACGATTCCACCAGGCGCCCAGCAGAGGGCGCTGTGGGGAATCGTGACCTGTGTGAGCCCTCCTGTCCCTGACGCTCCGAAGACCTGCCGGGGAGCATGTAAGTATGTATGTGTGTTTGTATGTCTATATGTGTGTGTATGTTTATGTTTATGTGTGTGTCCGTGTCTGTATGTGTCTATGTGTAGCCGGATCCGTAATGGACTCCATTGAAAGTCAATGGAGGGCGGATCAGGTTACCATTATGGTCACACCAGACGGATCCACCCCCATTGACTTGCATTGGGGGTCATTCCGGATCCGTCTTGGTGCGGATGCCTGGACCGGAGAGCAAACCGCAGCATGCTGCGGTTTGTTCTCCGGTCTGAAGACGGAACGGAATGCTTTCAGGAGCATTCCGTTGTCTTCAGTTCAGTTTTGTCCCCATTGACAATGAATGGGGACAAAACTGAAGCGTTTTATTCCGGTATTGAGCCCCTATGACGGAACTCAATACCGGAATTTTAAAACGCTAGTGTGAAAGTAGCCTTAGTTTTACTTTCTTTGGCGATTAATCTCTCGGTCTCTAGTTTGGCTGTTTTTATTTGTCTTTTACATATTCTATTTTTTTCCTTGTAGTTTTTCAATGCTTCCTCGCTCCCCTCCTGTTTTAGTGATTTAAATGCTTTCTGTTTGTCATTTATTGCTTTCTTTACAGTTCTGTTTATCCACATTGTTTTTTTCTTGTTCCTTAACCTTTTATTCCCATAAGGTATGTACCTCTCACAATTAGATATTTGGATGCTTTTAAAAATATCCCATTTTGTGGCTGTATTTTTATTTTTGAGGACTTTGTCCCAGTTAGTTAGGCCTATGGCCTCTCTTAGTTGGCTAAATTTAGCTTTTTTGAAGTTAGGCATTTTTGTTCCTCCCTGAAGAAACGCTCTTTTGAATGACATTAGTGGCAAAAAAAAGATTTCTGTTCCTGTATTTCTGTGATTCTGGTCCTTTAAGACAGCAGCCATTGTAATTGTAATGTGATGCTAGAGTGACACGCCCCCAATGATGTCATCATGCCAGTTTGCAGACAGAGTGTGAAAAGAGAAGCAGGAAGTGGCGAGACAGGGAGCTGCAGCCATCTTGGCAAGAGAAAAGACAGGTGTCTGTGCTGTATTGAGAGTGTGTCGAGACATCAGAGAACTTTCCTGTGCAGCTAAGCTGTATATATTTCAGTCCAGAGGTGGACAGAGTATAAAGAGATAGTACATTTATTGGAACCATGCTGAAAAGACTGTGCCCAGTGGCTAATCAGTGAAACTGACATTGTGGCATGTATATTGCCACCAAAGCTAGAGACTCGCAGTTCTGTTGAGTACCGGACAGTAACTGCAAAAACCCCAACTTACATCACACCCCAGTGTATGGATTCTGCCGGACTGTCAGTGTGCTCAGTGATATCTGCTGCTGGACTTCATGGCATCCATTTGGTTTCCCTGCCTGCTGAGGAGGATTTGATTGCTTCAGATATCGTGATAACAGTGAGAAGAGGACGCTTCGCTATCAAAGGAAGGAAAGACATTGGACCCCACCGTGCGCTTCTACGGACTGTAAGCGCTCCACCTGGACCACTGGAAAAAGGGGAATGCGCACCCAAATGTGAAGTTAGGGATAGTTTTGGGAATATTGTTCACTCGGCGTCCATGTTTCAGAATTGGACATAGTAAACGTGGAATCTATTGTAGAATCTGTCTTGAATTTTTCATATTATACTGTGTACATTGCTTGTCCTTCTCCCTGTTCTTTTACCTTTACCTTGCCTTTATTAACGCCAAAAAAAGGCTTTACAACATGTAACTGCGGCACTATACACCCAATAAAACAGTTTTTGCCACTAATACACGCCAAACAGGGCTGGAATTTTCCCACTTCACCACACAACGGCTAATAAGCCCTTTCCCTTTTTTCCACCACTAATACACGCCAAAAAAAGGCTTTAATACATGTAACTGTGGCGCTATATGCTGAATAAATCTTTTTTTTGCCACTAATACACACCAAACAGGGCTTTACTTTTCCCACTTCACCACACAATGGCTAATAAGTCCTTTATTTTCTTCCATCACTAATACACACCAAAAAAAGGCTTTACTACACATGACTGTGGCACTATACACCAAATACAATTTTTTTGCCACTAATACATGTCAAACAGGGCTGTAATTGTCCCACTTCACCACTTAACAGCGAATAAGCACTTTCTTTTTTTTTCACCACTAATTCACACCAAAAAAGGCTTTACTACATGTAACTGCGGCACACAAGGCCCAATAATTGGAATTACAGAGGTATGATCTATTGCAAACCTGAAATGAGCAGCTGTATCATGGCAATTTTGAACCCCATTCAGTGCACCAAGGTGTAATAGGATTGTCTCTATTACCTAGGCTCTAACCACCCCTATTGAACCCTGTTCTACTTCAATACTTTCCTTCCTATCCTTTCCCTACACTTCTATTGAGCAATATATAAGTTTTAACGTCACTCTCTACCACTTTCCCTAGCACCTACTAATGTCTCTACCTTCACTAAGTTCACTGGAGAATGGCAGAATCCAAGATGGCTGAGGCTATTTATAGCGCTGTGACATCACAGGGCTGGCTGGCTGCTGATTGGCTGCATGCATGGCATTGTGGGTGATCCCTCTTTCCCAGAGTTCCTTGCTCCATGTCCTAACACGTGCAGCAGCCATCTTAGGTAAAAAAAAAATGCGATTTGTTACCACTAAGTGTCTGGAAATTCGGATTTGGTGCGAATCGAATAATTCCTGAAATTCAGCTCGACTTCCCCTTTGTCAGCTTCGATTCGCTCATCTCTAATTTTTATCATCCACATATCTAAAGTCGGAGCAGATTTTTCCCTCCATTTAGTGGGGATAAGAAGCTTGGCTGTTGCTTTTATTTGTGTAGGGAGGTTGTGCTTAGAAGCCGGGGGCGTAGCTATAAGGGGTGCAGAGGTAGCAGTGGCTACCGGGCCCAGGAGCCTGAGGGGGCCCAAAGACCCTTGTGCCGCATAAGAAGACACACAAAGTACTGAGGGAAGGGGGGCCCAAGATGAACTCTTGCACCAGGGCCCATGAGCCCATTAGCTACGCCCCTGCTTAGAAGGTTTAAAGTTTGGAAGAGGTAACCACAGGAGAAGTTCTGGGGCTAATGTTATAGCAGTGGAGCAGAAAGTATCAATGGTCTTTTGTATGTCTTTCCAATATTTACTGATTAATGTGCATTCCCACCATATGTGAAGCATAGGCCCCGTCTCTCCATCACACCTCCAACATCTATTACTAGGTGACAGACCTATGGAGAAAAGGAACTCTGGTGTTTTATACCATCTAGTAACAGTTTTGTATGAGTTTTCCTGGAAGCGGATAATATACACTGGGAGTCTGCTTCCGAAAAATTACTCCCTAGTTTCTTTTCCCATTGTAACAGATAAAAGGGTTTAGAGGAAGCCTGATTGCGTAATAGGCTAGTATAAATCAAAGATATTAACTTTTTAGGGGATTCTTGAAGTAATGTGAGGTTTTCCAAACAAGTTGGATCTGGGAGAGGCATATGTGACATTTTGCGGAATTTGTCACAGAAGTCTGTGTTTAGTCAATGCACTGTAAGGGAGAGGGACACCCTAGATTCAGTTTGGTGAATATTTCAGGTAATGACAATGCATTATCAGCTTTAAGTCCTTCAGCTATTTTCATATTGTTCAACTTATGCCACCAACTCGACACCTTCAACAATCTTTGATCGAGGAAGTTAGGTATTATGCTCATAGGGGCTAATTTAGAAAGTTTCCCATCTGACTGAGGCAAGGTGGGGGTTTGGAGGCATACTTTAAGCATTCCCCTGGTCAAATCGCTCAATATGATCTGACAGCTGGGAGTTGTGTGTTTTAACCAGAGGATGTGTGTAGATAGAGACCCAGTAAGCAGAGTTCAATATCTAAATATGGAGTTTTCAAATGGACGTTGGTCAGCATTGACCATCTAGCCAAATGAATTGATTTATATAGAGCCAGATCAGGGAGGGAAATTCCTCCATGTATTTTATTTTTGCGTAAGAAGAGAATATGTTAACCTAGGCCTTCTTCCTCTCTAGAGAAATGAAATGAAAAGGCTTCTAAATTGGGCAAAATAGGTGGAAGGGGCATTAATCGGTAATGATTGCATTACATATAAAATCTGTGGACAGCAGATTTTTCCTACCAAACCATGACATGAATGGGACATTAATGTTATTCAGGTATGTCTTAATTTTTAAGATGTGTGGCGTGTAATTTAAGCTAAAGAGGCAGCTTGGATCCGCAGGTATCTGGAGGGCCAGATATTTAATAGCTGAGTAAGGCCATTTGAAGGGTGATGGTGACTTAAAGGGAACCTGTCAGCTCTGAAACACCCTCTAAACTACAGTAAGCGGTGTATAGTGTAAGTAACATTAAGTCCGGATATGTAATTTTTATCTTCATACTCACTTGCATTCTGACTCTGACAAACCAGCAGTAAAATGCACTCAGTGGACTCCAGTGCTCACTCACATAATGGAGGGGTCTCAAAGAAGAGTCCTCTCAATGTATTTTACTGCCGGTTTGTGGGAGCACAGCGTCAGAATGGAAGTGAGTATGAAGATAAAACTTGCATAATCGGATTCAGCACCACTTACACTATACATCTCTTACTTTAGTTCAGGGGGTGTTTCGGAGATGACAAGTTCCCTTTAAGGTCGGTTAAGAGGTGAGGGGTTAAAGAAACTTTCAGTGCTTCAGATTAAGAGAAATTCATTTTGAAGTTGGATGCTCTCCCTTCTACAGGGTTTGAGATTAATAGCAAAAGGTCATACGCAAAAGCAGCAGTTTTATGTGTATATTGACCAATAGTAAAGCCCTGTATCTCATCCATCAGCAAAAGCATTTCCATGCACAATATTAGTAAAGAGGGGGAAAGGGGGCATCCCTGCCGAGTCCCATTTTTAATAGAGAACTCTTCCGACAGGGAGCCATTGACCATGACTTGTGCTGGGTTGAGAATATAGAGAAAAAACAGCTGGGATAAACTGTTGGGGAAAATTAAACTTTTTCATGGTTTCCATCATAAATTCCGAATTAACTCTATCGAAAGCCTTTTCGGCGTCGGTACCAAGGAGCAGAAGGGGTAATTTCCTCTGTTTTGCAGCATATATTACATGAGCTACATTGTGTTTTCCCTCTCTCCCTGGCACAAACCCCACCTGCTCTGGGTCTATAAGTTTAGGTAGGAGAGGGGCGATACTGTGTGCAAGTAGCTTTGACCACCATTTGAGATCACAGTTAAGTAGCCATATTGGTCTATAATTGCCACAATCTTCAGGATCTTTGCCTTCCTTATGGAGGATTGTAATGTGTGCTCTCAGGGCTTGTGGTGGTAGAGATGCACCATGAAGGAGGGCGTTACAAACCTCCTGAATGTATAGCATTAAATGCTTCCTGAATTTCTTATAGTATACAATTAGAAGCCCATGTGGGCCTGGACTCTTCCCCAAAAGGATAGAGTTAAGCACTTTTTCCAATTCAGTAAGTGAAAAAGGTGTTAGTAGCATAGTAACATAGTTTATAAGGCCAAAAAAAGACATCTGTCCATCCAGTTCGGCCTGTTATCCTGCAAGTTGATCCAGAGGAAGGCAAAAAACCCCTGTGAGGTAGAAGCCAATTTTCCTCACTTTAGGGGAAAAAAATCCTTCCTGACCCCAATCAGGCAATCAGAATTACTCCCTGGATCAACAACCCATCTCTAGTAACTATAACCTGTAATATTATATTATATTTTAAACTCTTTTGGTGAAATTACCATCACCACCTCCTCAGGCAGAGAGTTCAATAGTCTTATTGCTCTTACCGTAAAGAATCCTCTTCTATGTTTGTGGACAAACCTTCTTTCCTCCAGGCGCAGGGGATGTCCCCTCGTCACGGTCACAGTCCTTGGGATAAAAAGATCATGGGAGAGATCTCTGTACTGACCCCTGATATATTTATACATTGTTATTAGATCTCCCCTCAGTCATCTTTTTTCTAAAGTAAATAACTCTAATTTTGATAATCTTTCTGGGTACTGTAGTCCACCCATTCCAGTTATGACTTTAGTTGCCCTCCTCTGAACCCTCTCCAGCTCTGCTATGTCTGCCTTGTTCATAGGAGCCTAGAACTGTACACAATACTCCATGTGTGGTCTGATTAGTGATTTGTAGAGTGGCAGGACTATGTTCTCATCACGGGTATCTATGCCTCTTTTGATGCAACCCATTATCTTATTGGCCTTGGCAGCAGCTGTCTGACACTGGTTTCTACAGCTTAGTTTGTTGTTCACTAAAATTCCTAGGTCCTTTTCCAAGTCAGTGTTCCCCAGTGTTTTACCATTTAGTATGTACTGGTGACTTGCATTATTCCTTCTTATGTGCATAACCTTACATTTGTCAGTGTTGAACCTCATCTGCCACTTCTCTGCCCAAGCCTCCAATCTATCTAGGTCCATCTGTAGCAGTGTACTGTCCACTTCTGTGTTAATTACTTTACACAGTTTAGTGTCATCTGCAAAAATTGATATTTTACTGTGCAAGCCTTCTGCTTATTAGGTCATTAATAAATATACTGACCACTAGTGACAGGGACCCAATCTGAGTATGTGCCGTTAATAACCACCCTCTGTTTTCTATCACTGAGCCAGTTACTTACCCACATACAGACATTTTCTCTCAGGCCAAGCATTCTCATTTTATATACTAACCTTTTATGTGGTACCGTGTCAAATGCTTTGGAGAAGTCCAGATATACGACATCCATTGATTCTCCGCGGTCCAGTCTAGAACTTGCCTCCTCATAAAAACTGATTAAATTAGTTTGACATGACCAATCCCTCATGAAGCCATGCTGATGTGGAGTTATTTGCTTATTTTCATTGAGGAACTCCAAGATAGCATCTCTTAGAAAACCTTCAAACATTTTACCCACGACAGATTACCGGCCTATAGTTCCCAGGCTCTGTTTTTGGACCCTTTTTGAATACTGGTACCACATTTGCTATGCGCCAATCCTCTGGAACACTCCCTGTCAGAGTCCTTAAATATCAGAAATAAGGGTCTGGCTATGACATTACTTAATTCTCTTAGGATACGGGGTGTATGCCATTCGGTCCTGGCGATTTGTCTATTTTAATCTTTTTAAGACGTCTCTGTACTTCTTCCTGGGTCAGACAGGGCACTTTTAATGGGGAATTTACTTTTATATTCTGCATGTCATCTGACAGTTTATTTTCCTCAGTGAATACAGTGGAGAAACAAATACTTAATAGTTTTGCGCTTCTTGTTCTGCTGCAGATAAGCTGGGAGATTTAATAGATTAAAGAAAGGAGGATATTTTTGACTACCAGTGCCACCAGCGTCACTAGAGAGACAACGGGAGCTTATGGTGTTAAATAAGTGGCTCAGAAGCTGGTACAGGAAGGAAGTTTTTGGGTTCATGGAGAACTGGGCCGACTTCTCTGTCGGCTACAGACTCTACAGTAGGGACGGGCTGCACCTTAATGGGGAGGGTGCAACTGCCCTAGGGAAAAAATGGTTAGACGGCTGGAGGAGCTTTTAAACTAGGATCTGGGGGGAGGGTGGGGGGGTCAAACTAATAAGGGGGTAGATAGTGTAGATAGAGAGTGGGACATAGGAGGGGACAGTGGGGGCTTAGTGGGGGCTGGGGTTAGTGAGGAAAGTAGGGAGAAGACTCGGCAAAACATCATCCAAAGTAACCCAAAAATCCCAGATATTCACTTTACAGATAATAGTAATCTAAAAAGTGGGGTAAAAAATATACATAGACCTTAATTGTATGTACACTAATACCAGAAGCCTGACTAATAAAACTGGTGAACTGGAAAGGGATGTTTGAGGAGGACTACAAGATAGTGGGAATAACTGAGACATTGCTGGATGATAGCTATGACTGGGCAGTTAACGTACATGGTTACATTCTGTTTAGAAAGGATCATCAAAACCGGATAGGCGGAGGGAAGATACAAGTGAGGGACATGAACATGTGGAGTCACTGTGGGTAGAAATACATGGAGGCAAAAACAATAATAAAATACTAATAGGAGTTTATTATAAACCACCTAATATACCAGAGTCCACAGAAAATCTACCTCTAAACGAAATAGATGAGGAGGCAAATCATAATGAGGTCGTTATTATGGGGGACTTCAACTACCCAGATATAGACTGGGAAATTGAAACCTGTACATCTCAAAAGGAAACAGGTTCTTGGCAATAACTAGAGATGAGCGAGTAGTGAAATATTCGAAAGTTCGAAATTCGATTCGAATAGACCGCGAAATTCGACTATTCGACCGATTATCGAATCCCATTAAAGTCTATGGGAAAAAAATGCTCGCCACTTGGAAATCTCAATTCGACCACTTGGAGGTCACCAAGTCCACCCTGAAACCTCAGAAAAGGATGCCAACACTGCTGGAATGCAACTGGGACAGCAGGGGAAGCATGTCTGGGTGCATATAACGCGCCCAAGTCGCACTATTACGCCACTATCACAGCCTCTCAACAATACACTCCAAAGTCAATATAACCTCTCTGTAAAGTGAGACCATACAAGGAAACCTTCTTTCCTCTACATTGCCATGGACCCCAAGCCAAACTAGACAAAAAAGATGAAATTCTGCATCCCTTAAAATCACGTTGCCTATGACAACCACAGATGGCATAGGCAAGGGGGAAAGCAAATAGACCCCACCCCTAATTGTCATTGTGTGTGTGTGTGAGATGTGGTCAGACATGTCTTCTTTAAAATGTAAAAACAACTCAAACACATGCAGAAGCCTTAAAATGCCCAAATTGTTGGCGCTTGAGATGTCAGTGACCCGACCTGGCCCAGTGTCATGTCTAGCAGGTAAAGCAGTGGGGATGTTGAGGGATGCGTAGGACCGCAAAAGGCAGGAAGAGGCCGTGGGCTGGCCAGAGGCTCATGGAAAATTTTGTGGAGGCCCAAGAGGTGAGACGTCTTAAAAATTG
Organism: Rhinella marina; assembly: GCA_900303285.1. NCBI lineage: Eukaryota > Metazoa > Chordata > Amphibia > Anura > Bufonidae > Rhinella > Rhinella marina. The sequence continues at coordinate 18,519 of ONZH01010703.1, forward strand.
TGTGGAGGCTAAAGAGGTGAGACCTCTTAAAAATTATGTGGAGGCCCAAGAGCTGAGACCTCTTAAAAATTATGTGGAGGCCCAAGAGGTGAGACCTCTTAAAATTATGTGGAGGCCCAAGAGGTGAGACGTCTTAAAATTGTGTGGAGGCTAAGAGGTGAGACTCTTAAAAATTATGTGGAGGCCCAAGAGGTGAGACCTCTTAAAAATTATGTGGAGGCCCAAGAGGTGAGACCTCTTAAACATTTTGTGGAGGCCCAAGAGGTGAGACCTCTTAAAAATTATGTGGAGTCCCAAGAGGTGAGACCTGTTAAAAATTGTGTGGAGGCTAAAGAGGTGAGACCTCTTAAAAATTGTTTGTAGGCCCAAGAGGTGAGACCTCTTAAAAATTATGTGGAGGCCCAAGAGGTGAGACCTCTTAAAAATTATGTGGAGGCCAAGTGGTGAGACCTCTTAAAAAATTGTGTGGAGGCTAAAGAGGTGAGACCTGTTAAAAATTTTGTGGAGGCCCAAGAG